>LPNX011162981.1:183726-255959 GCA_001517045.1 Pseudotsuga menziesii | reverse complement strand
GCTCTCTAATTAAGGAATCACAAAAGGATTCAAGACTAGGCTCTACATAGCTGGCTGCAGTCAAGGATTCTTTCATGGAGTAGAATGTAGATACAAAAACGGAATACGCAGGTCCAAGTTTGGAAAGAATATGGTAAATACATTGTTTGTCTTCTTTCTTAATCTTGCATTCTGCACATAATAGTCTAAGAGTTTTATACTTAGATAAATAGTCTTGAATGCAAGAAAAATCATTGGGATTCAAGGAAAGCAACTCATTCTCAAGTTGATGACCCCGAATTTCATTGTGTTTACCAAACACAGATTCCAACTTGTCCCAAGCAACATCAGGTTCATCAATTCCAGATATGTGGAATCATAAATCAGTAGAGATTGACATCCCAATCAATCCACGAGCTTCATCACATCTATTTGCCCATTTAATTTTCTTATCATTATCAGTGGGTTATGTTTCTTTCCCTGAGGTAATCCTGAAAAGTCCCCTACTTCGCAGAACATCCTCCATACGAGATTTCCATGAGAAATAGTTAGAACTTGTACGTATAATATCACAAGGGACGGCCATACTGTAAAATACTGGCTGAAAGAATAGAAACTAACTGTCTGGATGCAAAGAGCTCGAAAAAATATGCATTTTTAAAAAAAACGGCACTTAAAACTGATTCCGGATGATGAAGTTATGCTTGATCAAAGGAAATGTTGAAGATGTCCCCGATAGTGATGTGGCAGATATTAACTTGACCAACTAAAAAAAATAAGCCCCCTCTTCCCAAAAAACAACCTTTGACACTCACTTTACAATAAAGTTGCGCTTTGAAGTGGATCACTTTTGTAGAATAAGTGATGTGCACTTTTACAATAATGACTTTTAAATAGTGCGGCAATAAATTTAAAAGACTTAAGTGACTCACTTTTATTTTATTTTATTAATGTGAGATGCACTTTTACAATAAAGTTGCGCTTTGAAGTGGATCACTTTTGTAGAATAAGTGATGTGCACTTTTACAATAATGACTTTTAAATAGTGCGGCAATAAATTTAAAAGACTTAAGTGACTCACTTTTATTTTATTTTATTAATGTGAGATGCACTTTTACAATAAAGTAACTTGAAAATAGAAATTGCATGCACTAAAAGTAGCTTGAGGAGACTTGAACTCAAGACTTATCAAGGTGTAAAGCAACTTTGGACCAAGTGAGCTAAGTTTAAAAGGTACGTAAAACTATGGAAAGAGGAAGGGGGCTTTTTTTTTTTTTACTCTTCTCTCTCGTTTTCCGTGCTTGCTTTCTTTTCCTGCAAATCACAAAAAAAAACAAAAAACAAAAAAACTTTTTCCACACGATGGGGTTAGATCTTGGTTAGCTTACCCGGAAAGTCTACGTTTTCAAGTTTTCTCGCTGTTTCTGATTTGCCGTGATCGCACAAGGTGCACGGCAAAGAGCATACGTAGCCGAGAAGACAAGAAAAAAAATTTCCCTCACTGTTTCTGATTCGCCGCGATCGCGCAAGGTGCACGGCAAAGAGCATACGCAGCCAAGGAAGGCAACAGTCCGAGACTATAACAAAAGATCTACTGATAAATTGATAAAATATGAGAGATTAAAAAAAAATGCGTTACTGTAACATTATACCTTCAGATTTGCCGAAATGGGTGTTTCTGGAGCAAACGGAAACGGTTTTCGGTGAAACGAAAACTGTTTTCAAATGGAAACGACGCTCTGGACACAATGGAATAGCTCCCACGGGCCAAAAATGCACAGAAAATCCAGAACCAGAAACCCTTAAAAAAGTTTCGGCAACACCGGTTCCAGATCTAGATCAAAACCGAAAGCGGCTCTTCATAAAAGCTCTAATACCATGTTAGGGTACACAGGGTACTCCCAAAGGACCGAACACCAAGAATAGCCGCTTCACACAAACAGATCACAGATCAATACACCAATGTTTGTCACGTGGTTAAAACCCTCGAGAGGGAAACAGTCCACGGCCCCGGCCAAATAGCTACTTGGAGCAATTTATTATGCAAAAGAAAGAAAGTTACATGAGCTTCTCATAATCGATCTACTAGCCAAGGACCCTCTATGCTCTTTGAATAGAGATCATAGACCAATCGGGTGTTAAGCCACGGATCAATGGTAGGTATGACCTAAGAGAAGTTGAACCGTCGGATCACTCTATGTCTAGAACATATCGTGACCGTCGGATTAGAATATTTACAAATACATACTAATGCATACTAAAGAAACACACTTTTACCTAACGGATATATTACACAAGTTGATCTTAACTAACTCCTAAGTGTCTAAATATCCTAACAGAGACTTCTTCCAAACACTTTATCTATCTCAAATCAAAAGGAGGCTGCACTTCCCAAGAAGACCCCTCTTCCAAGCACTTTATTAATCTCAAATTGAAGGGAGGCTACACTCCTCAGGAATACACATCTTTACATAACTTTATCTAAAGGAGGATATACTCCCTAGGAAGACACTTCTTCCAAGCACTTTATTGATCTCAAATTGAAAGGAGGCTATAATTCCCAATAAGACACTTCTTCTAAGAACTTTATTGAAAGGAAAATATACTCCCTGGGAAGACATTAATTCCAAGCACTTTATCGAAAGGAAGCTATAATCCCCATGAATACACTTCTTCCAAGCACTTTAGATCGACAGGAGGCTATACTCCCCAGTAAGACACTTCTTCCAATTTACCAGTCATTACAATTAGAAGGTGGTGATGACTACAACTATTCCATCCCTTGGGGCCCACACACTGCACAAAGGAGCACTCTCCACATAGGAAAACATCCCACATAGGGATCATCCCTCATAAGGTTACACTCCATAAAGAAGTCCACTCCAGAGTCCACACTGGAGAACTTTTCTCACAGGAACCATCCCTTATAGGGATACACTCCTCAAAGGAGTTAGGAACATGTATCAGCTTGTGCCTCATCAACAATCACAATGGTCATCAATCTTCCTTCCTGAAGAAGGGTATCTCTATCACCCTAATCCTTTCATGGAAGTATGCAAACTTCACTTTGGACAAAGGCTTGGTAAGGATATCTACAATCTTCTCATCTATGGAGATATACTGGAGCTTCACTGCTCCCTTCTAATCTATGCCTCTGATGTAGTGATATTTCATCTCAATATGTTTGGACCTATCATGAAACATAGGGTTCTCTGAGAGCTTTGCATAGCTTTGATTATTACAAAATATCACTGTCACATCAAGATCATGACATACAAATTTGGAAGTGGTTTTCGAAGCCATATTGCTTCCTTACTAGCTACATTGGTTTTGATGTACTCTACCTCAGCTATACTGAGTGCCATAGAAAATCGTTTCTTACTGAATCAAGAGATCATAATTGATCCCAAAACCCAAAGTTGGTCTTTCTGTCAACTGCACTCCCATCCCAATATGAATATGTGAATCCTACTAACTTCACTCCATCACCTGAGGCATATCTCAATCCATACCCAACTATACTGCAAAGATATCTCATCACATGTTTAGATTCTACCCAGTGTGCTTGTCTCAGCTTGACCATGTGTTGACTCAACGTTTTCACTGCATAACAGATATCTAGCTTGGTATTAACCAGGTACAACAAGGCACCAATCAAGTGGTGGTACACGACCAGATCCACTAAATATGAAGATATGGAAGAATCATGTAAATTCTTTAGAATTTCCTCCATAGGTGTAGCCATGGACTTACATTCCATCATGCCAAATTTGCTCAAGATCTCATTGGTATACTTCCCTTGTACAAGGAATATCTCATCAAGTCCCTACCACACCTCTAAACCCAAGAAATGATGCATTAACTGCAGGTATTTCATCTCAAAATCGCAAGTCAACTCCCTCTTACACCTGACAATCAAACTCTCTCTCCTTGTCAGAAAGAGATCATCAACCTAAAGTACTATAATCAAGGGATGAGTATCAACAACCTTGTATTAAAGGTTCTGGTCTGCTTCACTTATGGTGAAGCACAACTTTGTCAGGTATCTGTCAATTCTAGAGGACCAGACTTGGGGTGCTTGCTTAAGTCCATGTGAAGTCTTCTTTATCATTAACAAGTTGCTCAGTTTGTGATGGAGCAAAATAATCCCCATGTATATGAGTATATTGATCCCTCTGCATCTAGGCACTCTGCACCTTCTACATCTCAGTGTCCCATACTGAAGTAACCTTCTTCCTTCTACACTTACTGATCTTGTGTATTCATATTTGTCATCTCTATC
This sequence comes from Pseudotsuga menziesii, assembly GCA_001517045.1. Classification (NCBI taxonomy): domain Eukaryota; kingdom Viridiplantae; phylum Streptophyta; class Pinopsida; order Pinales; family Pinaceae; genus Pseudotsuga; species Pseudotsuga menziesii. The sequence goes on along the minus strand of LPNX011162981.1, from coordinate 251,698 downwards.
AAGTGGGTTTGCTGAGAAAACCCTATTCTCTTTCAATAACATTGAATACTAACCATGATTTCCTTTGAGTTTGTAGATTCAATGCCCTTCATGAGTCATCTCTGATGTTGATTAGAAATACATGGTTGATCTTGTAGACGCACATGGAAGTTATCATTGACTTCCCATCTCCCTAAAAGTATCATTGGGAATTGCATTGCTTATTGCATCTCGCAAGGTATCACAAAGCTATGTTGTCCTCTTCCTAATCATGTATAATATTTTAGTGGGTCCACTTGTTCTATTGGTTCTACTGTTGTGTATTGGTAGTTAAAAGGATGATCAATGTACTAGAAGGATACTCATCCTTCCGAATTTTCTGCTTGGGCCAATCTCCCCACACCATATTCTCAGGATAGTGGGAGATCAATTGCCCTTTGCTATACTTTTACCACTATCCATATGGCTTCAGTCTCTGAGAATGAATGTCTACTCAATCATAGATCTTGATATTGTTCTTCTACATGAGTGTATGTTGATTAACCAACCGTTCTCTCTCTAGCATAAGTTATCGCACTAGATGCATCTTCCCATAAGAACATGGGAAGGTATTGATCACATATCATCATCTCCATTCACAATGGACTTATTTTGTAACACAAGACAAAAATGTCCACAAGTATTAACCAATACCAACTAAAGTAGTTATGCTATCCATCAATAAAAGAACAAATCAAATCAATGCAAATGAAATTTTCTACACAAGTTTCAAATACTTATCTTTGTTTGTTTTGTTGGATCCCTCTTGATTTCTTCCTCATTACAGAAAGCATTGGAGTTTCTAGAAGTGGCCTTTGCTTCATTGTCTGATCTAAAGACATTAATATTTTTCTTCATCAAGTTTTGAACATCTAGAACTTGCTAAAGTCCTTATATTATGTCTTCATGTCTCTGAATGTATTAGATCCAATATCCCCTTGGATATATTATCATTGCTCATAAATATTCCTTGGCATTCTTATAAAGGGCATAACCCTTGAATATACCTTCATGTTCTATTTGAATATTTTGGAATTATTAGAAGTACCATTAAGAGTATAGACAAAAGAATACTATAGTGCATTTGCAATTTCAACATCATCCAACCTAACTTTCATTTTGGACATCGCTTGACAAAATCTGGAAATCCGACCTATAAACCCTAGCACGAGCTAGGCCAAAATCGAAGTTTGAAAAAAATGAAAATGGTCTCCACTGATAGATGTTCCCTCCTATGGTGAGTTCAATAATGCTACGGTTAGAACCCAATCTATGGACAGAAGGGTTCAAAATTGGAAGCCCTAGTTCTTGACCCTCAGTATAGTTAGGTCAAAAATTGAAAATTCTCCAAATTGAAATCTAATTTCATAGATAGGTGCACCCTCCTAGGGTAATTTCCAATTCTCTAAAGTCAAATCCAATGTGTGGCCAAAGGGTCCAAAACTGAAAACCCTAGTTCCTTGATTTCAAAAGAAATTAGGTAAAAAATTGAAACTTCACAAAACTGAGTTTTGCTTCCACAAATAAGTGTGCCCTATTGATAGGATTTCCAAAATGCTATTTTCAAACCCAATCTATGGAGAAAAGTATCCAACTTTGCAAGCCCTATTTGCCAGATTAAGGCAACAACAGTCTCTCGAAATAACATCTATTAAGAACTGCTTTGATACCATGTTAGTTTTTCATAAATTTAGCAATATAATTTTATTTCTTTCATTGTTTAGTTCATTCCACAATCATAACATTATTTCATTTTCAATGGAAGTAAAACACTGATCACTGAAAGAAAACCATGAGCTAGAGACACAAATATTTTACCTTGGGAAACCCAAACTAGAGAAAACCCAACATAATTTTCTTAGAATAAATAATCAATCCAATACAAGAACAATACCAATCATGAAAATTAAACCTTAGCACAAGAATGTTCTCTTCTTCCACAAGAGCCCCTAGAGATAGGATACTAAGATAACCCCAAAATTTTCTTCACTTAATCTTCACTTGTCGAGAAGTGAGCACCACTTGAGAAAGAGATGTGTGTTGTGTATGTTCAAAATGAAGTGTGGAAGCACTTTATTTATATTCTTCTTTTCACTATAAGTTTCCACAATTATGCCAGCTTGTACTTTTATTTATTCTTTATTTTATCTTTTATTTAATTCCCAAGCCCACTTGTCATTTTGTCTTCTATGGTCAATTTACCTTTTTCATTGGGTTAGTTGCTCTTTTCATTGATTTCCACTTTCTAAAGGACTTCTTAAGAATAAGTTGAGATGCTACATTATTATGTTTTTCATTAGCAACTATGGCTGACTTAATTTGCTCAACTTTTCTTACTACAATGAAGAAAATTCCATCTTCATGAGTTGTACTTTCTGTTTAAGCTAGATCATCTTTCATTTTATGTCCACTTAGGCTGCTTGGTAACTTCAAACTTCAATTTGTAGCTTCTTGACTGCTTACAACACTTGCACTCTTTAAAAAAATAATAAAAAAATGTCAATCTTATTCTCTTCTTCAGCTTATTCTGATGTTGGTTTCATTATGTTTTTCTTTATAATTGTATTGTGGTGAGAAAAACTTCAATTTGATTATCAATCTATTCAGATTTACAATGGGCATCTCTTTTATGTACATGCTCACCATCAAGTTTATTTTCTGCTTAAATGACCCGTAAAGCCTTGTTAATTTCATTTTTTTTAATATTCTACATCATTCAATACTTTTACCAGTTCTTCATAAAATTCTTCAAGTTTTATTTCAACATTTGCAATAATACCACTGCATTTCTTTACATTTGCAGCCATATATGTTGTTCAAATTTTCTTCCAATTTTACTTTTGAAACACCATCATTGTTATCTACTTGACGTGCAGTATTGACATGACTTCTTTTGTCTTCATGTTTTCTCCCATCTTCCCACTAATAACAAGAATTTGAGTATCTTGAATATCATTATAACCTTATTGTTGCTTTTTAGACTTTCAAGTCTGCAACCATAGTGTTACTATTTCTTTCTCACGCATATAGGGTTGTCTCCCTTTTCTTCGGAATCATTTTAATTTCATAAAAATCTGTTTTATCAGATAGATTTATACTCGGTTGTCAACCTTACAACAACTGATGTAGCAATTTGATTAGATTCTTCTTTTGTCGTGCCTCCATTTTCGCAATGATCAGATTCATTAAACACGTTCAATGCCTCCATGGGCTTGTCCTTATTGAACTCTTTTTCCATAATATCGTTATTATTATCCTCTCTTTTGAGAAATTCATCATCATCAACAACGATTTCAGTGTTGTTCAGAGAATTCATCAGGTCTTCTGTTTCTCTAGTGAGTTCCATCAGTCCTTTTTCATCAAAATATTTATGATGACTACAAAGAAATCGGTCCAAATTAAATCTGATTCACTGTTCTTCGTCTTTATTAGCTTGTGCTTACTGAACTCTTTTTCCATAATATCGTTATTTTTATCCTCTTTTTTGAGAAATTCATCATCATCAACAACGATTTCAGTGTTTTTCAAAGAATTCATCACGTGCTCTATTTCTCTAGTAAGTTCCATCAATCCTTTTTCATCAAAATATTTATGATGACCAGCAAGAAACTGGTCAAATTAATTTTGATTCAGTGTTTTTCAGAGAATTCATCATGTGCTCTATTTCTCTAGTGAGTTCCATCGATCCTTTTTCATCAAAATATTTATGATGACCAGCAAGAAACTGGTCAAATTAAATTTGATTAACTTTTCTTCATTTTTATTAATTGTCAGCTTAGATTTTTTTAGTCTTAGTAAACTTTGCATGAGCTCCTATTCAACTTCTTCTTGTACATGTTCCTTACTATCCAAAGCATCAAGGAGTTTACCTGGACAATATTGAATATTTTATATATCAAATTGTAATCAATTTCTTCTTCTCGTACATGTTCCTTACTAGCCAAAGCATCAAGGACTTTATCTGGACACTATTCAATATTTTCTATATCAAATTACACTTCATAAGCAATGAGGTCTCCATCTCCTGTTCTGAACAATTTCGATTTTGTTTGGCTACTTGTTTGTGGGTTAATCTAGTTGCCCACTTATAGGCTTTCACCCTTCTTTTGTACCCCATTTCAAACTATTCTTTCTACACAAGACAGTCCGCTTACAAACCACTTGCAAAATTCTCTCTTAGTCTATTCAGGACCGTTCTCACAACTTCGATGAAATTAAGCCACTCAGCCTTCAGGACTGTTCTCACTATAGGTTTGATTAGCCTACTCAGCCTACAAAAGCCTATATTTTCCTTTTAACTACCGGCCTTGTGGCTTATAGGTACAAGCAAACACTAGCAGATTTCTAACTTTTCAAACCTTCTTTACTGAACGGCCTTCAGGCTTCCAATTTATCAACTCACATACTCAAACAACAATGGTGGCATTCACCCATATACTAACAGAATTACAGCTTCAGTTGTCTTGAGGACTTGTCCCCCTCAAATCGAACTTGGCTAAGTTCACAAATTACCATGACAAACTATGACTCATGACTTTTTGACCTCAACCTCTTTGTGAGGCAACACTGAACAACTCATCTAAGATTATGAGCTCATCACGCTAAGAAACAAGAAGTTCATCCATTGACCAACAACCAATAACTATTAACAGCAAAGCAGATCAAGTATTAAAACTGCAACAAACAACTAATCAGTCATACAACGAGGCATGCAAAGCATTAATTGGGTAACCAAGGTTTCAACCCTTTAACATCAATAACAAAAAATTTAAAACACAAGTGGACACTGAAGATTACAAGTACAAGAAAGTTTACAAATTTTTTATACATTTATAAAACTCTCTTAACAAGCCATATATTAACCTCAAAAAATTACTGAGTATTATAAAACTCTTCGTATTTAACCAACATATGACCCGTGCCTGTTGGTCTGTGTCTGAGCTGGTAACACCTTAAGATCAATAATCTTTACGTAGGTTCTCTTCAACCATAACTAATGTTACAGGAATTTGTTTTCCAAGTTTCTACTCTGACCAGGTAGCCAAAAAAAAAAGGGTTGTCACCTTTTCTCGGGGTTTCCTTTAGTGCTTCATGTAGACTCCTCCTCACTTGTCGACAAACTCCTTCTCACTTGTCCAGCCGGACTTCTTTACCACAAAACTGGCCTTAGTAACGGTGGAGTAAAAGCCAACTCCTGCATGCAAAGAATCAAACTCGATGATAGTTTGAGCAGTCCAAGACAACGTTCGCTTCGTTTTTTCAGAAGCTGTTCTAAGCATGTTTTTTCAGGGGTATATATAAAAAAGAAGAAGATGTGTTTCTTTTAAAAAATATATATATAATGAATAATACTAGAGTTTGAATCCTTATATATTTCATTTTCATTGTTTCTTATCTTATATTTAGATACTCACAAATCTATTTTTTTGGAGGAATGAAAGTCCACTAACAAAACTAGTACAACGATAGCATAGGCTACTATAAATTTGATGTAACATTTATATAGTTCCTTAAAATATGCCAAATTACATCATTAATTAGTCAAGTGAAACAAAAGCATTCACATATATATGCATTACCAAGATGCCATTGAATAACAATCTTAACTCCGAATTCTTATTTGTTGGGTAACAATGTATGGCAAGATAGGAAGAGGCCAAGTTTAGAAATTTTCTATCCAATACTTTTATTTATTAATTTATGATGAGTTTTCTTATATAATCCATATAGAGTAGCGAAAAAGAATGATGTCTTTTGATCTTTTGTAAGATAAAATATATGTTAATTTGCTGTGTATTTAAAACAAAGAATAATATATATCAAGATAAAGATATAAAAGTTAGTGTGACTAAACTTAATTTTTTTTTGTGTGTAAATGGATCATAATACTTAAAGTTTGTTGTGTTACTATTCAAATTAGCATTTTGATTAAAATTTGTTGCGTTATTATTCAAATTAGCATTTTGATGAAATCCTTGAATCATTTTGCACCAGGGTAAATATATAAGGAATTGTACCCAATACTATCACAACATAACTCCTTACGTTTTAGGTCAACTCTTAGAGACCAAGGGGGAGTCCCTAGAGTATGTGAAGTAGACCTACAAATCAATAAGACAAAGCAAAAATGCCTCACAAGCAACCTCTTGCAAAAGATCAATGCCTTATGGAGTCGGTCAATAAGAGGATAGGAGTTAGAATAAATGCATGCAATTAAAGTAAATGATAAAATGCGTGTTGATGCTCTAAGATGACATGCAACAAAATGGGCTCAACCAAAAAATCAAAGCCACTTAAAACAAGCCTAACTTATCTAGGAATGCGTGCCAAGCAAAAAGAGATAAAAATCATACCTTTTAGGTAGCCGGTAGATGAATACAATAATTTTGGAAATGACTTACAAAATCTGGTTGAGGGCTAATAACAACCCTAACACTGTTGATAATTGTGCAAGAGAGTTTCAAATGATGTCTTGGGACACTTGGCACCTTGAAGATGCTTCCAAATTAATTATTGAACTTGGAAAGTGGGCCAATTGATGGATTCAATTGAAACTTCACACCGAGTTTATGCCCTAACCAACCACTAGAAATCACAAGAACACCAATTTAAGCCACTACATAAAATCCCAAGTGACAAGGGCTAGTAGTAGGCTTTTTCCTTGACTTTTATGGTCCTTCAAACTTGAAATTATATAGTTGTACATGTCAAAATTAGATCTAAAAAATACACCAGCAAATGCACAGATTGCAAGATCTCTCAAACTAACCACAAGAAGAAGACACCCTTGGAGATCAATGCAATGCCTAAACACAATTCTTTTTGGATTTTTTTTATATATTTGATTTTTAGGGATTTTTCTATATTTGATTTTTAGGGATTTTGGAATATAATATTTTTTGGGTATTTTTACAAATATATGATATATATAATTTTGTAATTTTGAAGAAGAGGAAATTAGACCTTAGTCATTATCCCTAGGGTAGTGAGAGAAATCGAGGTTAACATTCTCTCAAGAATTAGCAATCCAAATGCTATTGAATTAGGGCAAGGACTAGAAATCCTAGGTCCTAGTAGTCCTTGACCTAATTAGAACAAGTAAGAACATTAAATCCCTAAATAAGAGGGATTCTCTTAGAGAAATGTATCACCTAGAAAGACTAACTTAACTTGAAATAAAACCCTAGAAACCATTATTTTGGATGCTCAAGCAATGCAAGACAAAAGACCAAAAATCTTATCACATTAATGAAAGGAAAGAGTAGAATGTAAACCCTAATGCCATTCCTCCACTTAAATTAACATTGAATGATTGCAAAGAAAATTTGAACATTTAGTTTATGCTTTCCAAACCGTAAAGAATCCAAGAAGAGAAGGCGCACACACTTAGAGTCTTATATATACCATTAGAGAAACACAAATTTAAGTCATAATTTATCCTATGGTCTTCATTACAAATGGGATGAAGGTTCTTTATTTATATGGGAAAATTCATATCTTTTTCCTCCTTTAGGATGACTTGTCTAATTGAGATAAAATTCTCTTATAGTGTTTGTCACCCATAATCCTGGAACTAAACCTCATGAAACATATAAAATAATGACAAATATGTGATTATGGTTCCAAAAAATGAAATGTTGAGCTTGGAAGGAGGACATCAAGCACCAACTAACACCAACAAAGTGCTTTTTCTATCAATGACCTCATTCCTTGGTACACCCTTCAAAACGTCTCTTTAAGGTGGATGATTTATATTTTTTTACTAGGATGGCTAAACGAAAGGGGTAATACAACGCGAATAAAACCATATAAGGTCCAAATGGGTATAATAGAGGTTTCCAAGTGGGTTTAATAGAGGTGTGCTAGAGAGGGTATGGAAACCCTTACAAGAAAAAATCACCTTTACAAAACATGAAATCATGAGTGTGGCTACGAGCTCATAATCCATGTGTCTTAATGGAATCATCCCAAAGTGCACCAGTACCTGCCTAAGGCATAAAGTCCCAAAATGACGAGGAGTTACCACCTATGAAGACCATCACACCTTGGAATGAGGACCAAGAGGACCTTCCATGAACAACCTAGGGGTTTCCAGATCACCTACAGATGAACACTTTTTACATAAAGCATCCCCAACTTGGCCTTTTACAATGTAAATATGAACCCTTCCTTGGCACATCTAGTAGGGTGTGCTACAAAGAATCTAGGGCATAATATGTTGGAAACACAACTTGGAAACATTTACATGCTGACTATAATTTACCATAAGCATGAATGATTATTTTAGCATAACTACAAACCTTGAAGAAGCACAACATATCTATACTATTGTAATATTATGAAAATATCGCATAGGTGTTATAAGGGTTTCAAGTAGTTACAACTTAAATGAATTAAGGGATAATTATCCATGTCCATCGCCTTTATGATTGTTGGTCTTTTGGAATGGTTGAGCTCCAGTGGCTAGCTGAATAACAAATGAGGATAGGATTTATTCTTGAGTGTTTGTTGGAAATATGTGGACATACATGATTTTGTCTTGTAATGAAATAACATTCTTAGAAATGTACCTTCTTCTCGGTGGATTATGCAATTTCCATGGGAAGAATGCATGACCACTAGGACAAGGCTTGAGACATTATAATTTTTTTGGGTTTAATAGGTTGCAAGCTAAAAAGTACTATAGTTATTATGATGAATTACATATGTCTCAATTATTTCATGCATAACTAGTACTAGGCTCAAGTTAGAGATGAACAAAGGGGAATCACAAGCCTTAATACATAATTGGGGAAATTCATTTGAGATTATAGAGAAAATACCAATGTGAATATAGTCCTCCACACTTTAGCAAAGGTGGAGGATGCCATCCTAAGAAGTTATGCAAATGAATAACTTCATAGATGAATAATAGATGAGAATCCTATAGGGAAATAAGACAGTGGGATAGAAGAAAGGATAAACAATATTAACATTACAAAGGAAGTTGGTAAAGGACCCAGGTATGTACAAATTAGTGAGCTTTGGTATGACAAAACAATGAATAGTGAGCTTTGGGATGACAACACAATAGTTGAAGTAGTCCTTCTATTTATACAATTTTATTGAAGCCTTTAAATACAACTATCACGATTTAAAAAGGACATTAAGAAGGAACACATGGACTTAAGAATTGAATCGTACGCAATTGCAAATCCAATGAAACATATGCCATACAAAGTGAAACCAACTATTAATAAAATGTATAATAAGATATTAAGAAAATGTATATTAAGAGTTTAATGAGTTGTAGGATGTAAGCATTATGCATCTAATTAAGGAAGTGAATGAGTGTCCTCAATGGTGCTAGAGAAAGAGAAGAACACAAATATTTGAATCTATATAGACTTTCAATGTCAAACCGAGTAACCTATAGAGATCCATTTCCATACCCATTCACATATGAACTTCTTAAAGAAATAGCCAGGTTTGATATTTATTCATTCTTGTATGGTTACTTGGTTTATAATGAGTTTTCTATTAAAGAGAAATATAACTCCGACAATTTTAGAGAGTGTGATACTATGTGTATAGCACGTGTATAGAAGGATGCCGTTTGAAGCATCGTGTGTTAACTCAAGTGGTTGAGTTATTTGATCTTCAAGTAGGATGTCTTGGAGTCTATTTGTTGGTTACGTCTATTGCATGTCCCACTTGATTCCCTACTAAGCCAAATGTTGTAATCAATTTTGAGTATAATAATAAATATTTTCATGGATTTCATCAAACAATACTTAGAGGTGTAATTAAATGTCTAATTTTTATAACCATTTAGGAATATACTTAGACATATGACATTGAAAGATAGAATGATGGTGAACCTAGATTTAGGGGGAGCCAACCAAGATTTTAAAGATCCATATGTTGCAACAATTATTTTTAAGGCGAGATATTGCATTAAATTTATTAGATTATATATAGTTATGAAAAATCCCATGGGGAGGTTGTTGAAGGACAAGTAACATTTGATTGGACAAGCTAAAACACATTTCAAATGTTGAAATGAAAGATGTGGATATAACAAGTTAACATTCCTTCTAGTTTAAAAAAAAAATCATGTCCATTTCTATGCTTCAAGGATTGTGATTAGAGTTATCCTATCATATCCAAAAGACAAACTAATGGACCATCTTATATATTTCTCCAAAATAATGTTCTTCCCATTAAAAAGTAACTATATAATGGCAGAGAGAAGCATTGTGTATTGTAATATTTTTTAACATTTAAGCTAGCATTATATTAGGATATTTAACTGAAAGAATAACAAGCACAACAATCAAACACATGAGACAATGAACACAGTGTTTTTCCTCGGGGAAACCATAAATGGAGAAAACCCCGCAAATTCCTCGGAGATAGAATCAGCACCAAAAGTAAAACCCCAAAATAGTAAGATGATCTCCCGACAGCAGTAGCCTCTTTCTTTCTAGCCCCAACAACTTCTTCTCCCTCAACTATGTGCTACAACTGAGTGTGTGATAAATAGAGAGGCTCATTCTCTATTTATACTAATTCCCAACTTGACAATAACTCACTAGGGCCGACTTCACTAGGTGAGTCTAACAACCCTAGGGCCCCGCAACTGCGGGGACTTTAACCCTTGATCAATAGGAGGGTTACCCACAATGACTTGACATGACTTGTTTACATTATACAAACTCCCGATCAGAACATCGGGTCATGACATGACTCAATTACATTACAAACACTTCCTGGAATAAACATCGAGGTATAATACATAAGAAATACAAGTGAATACATTTCAAAGTTACAATTACATCAACACTCCCTCTTAACTAGGAAGGTATTCTTTTGACACAATTTATTAACACAAGTCTTCTTCTCTGTATCCTCTGGATCATCATCGAGTCCTCTTCATCTTCAAGTCATCTTCATCTGGATTTGGATCATCACTCGATCTGGATCATCATCACTAGATCTGGATCATCACTAGATCTGGATCATCTATGGTTCTGGAACATCTCTGCTGGATCATCATCACGGGTGCTATCTCTTGATTCTTCTCGTCACAGGAATTTCTATAGAGCCAGCCCTTTTTCATGCTAGTTGTAGGCCTAGCCTCCATGTAGGTCTTTTCCAGCACTAATATATGACCCTAAGTTAGAATGGCCCACCCAACACTTACATATGATCATGTAGGAACCAATCCTATAATCATATCAGAAAGGCACGCCTAGCACTCACATATGACCATGTGGAAACACATCCCACAACCATGTCAGAAAGGCCTAGCACTCACATCTGACAACCAATGTCAGAAAGGCCCAGCACTTACATTTGACCATGCAAGGAACCAATCCTAACTACATGTTGAAAGGGCTCTGTACTTACATCTGATCATGTAGGAATGAATCCTACAATCTCCTCAGAATGGCTCTGCACTTACATCTAATCATGTAGGAACCAATCCTACAATTGCCTCAGAATGGATCTGCACTCACATCTGATCATGTAGGAACCAATCCTACAATCTCCTCATAATGGCTCTGCACTTACATCTGATCATGTAGGAACCAATCCTACAATCACCTCGGAATGGCTTTGCACTTACATCTGATCATGCAGGAACCAATCCTACAATCACATCAGAATGGCCCTCAGTCCCAGACTGAGTATTCCTAGTTACTGACCAGGTGCCTCCATTCCAAGAATGGAATTCAGCACTTATATATGATCATGTAGGAACCAATCCTACACTCACATCATAATGGATCAACAGTCATATCTGACATGCGAGGAACCAATCCTCTCGTCATGACAGAATGGCTCAGCCCTTACATTTGACCATGGAAGGAACCAATGCTCTCACCATGTCAAAATGGCTCATGGACTCGTCACTTCCCTTTGGAGGAAACCTCGATCTGGAGAACACCAAGATTCTCCCTGAAGTACTCAAACTTCACTCTAGCTAATGGATAAGTAAACACATCAGCTATCTGTTCATCCGTCGCAACATACTAGAGCTTCACTACTCCTCTCTGCACCATATCCCTGATATAGTGATACTTGATCTCGATATGCTTCGACTTGTCATGGAACACTGGGTTCTCCGAAAACTTCACACAACTCTGGTTGTCGCAATATATACAAGTAGCATCCAACTGGAGATCAAATAAATCAGATAGTAGCTTCCTCAGCCATACTGCCTCACAAATAGCTGAACAATTTGCGACATACTCTGCTTCTGCTATACTCAATGCCACACAGGATTGCTTCCTGCTAAACCAAGAGATCACACCTGATCCCATACTGAAGCAACACCCTGAAGTGCTCTTCCTATCGATCGCACTTCTTGCCCAATCTGAATCAACATAACCCTCTAGGTTAATCTTCTGATTCACCCCGTACTTGAGCCCATAATCAACTATACCCCTTAGGTACCTCAGAATATGCTTTGCAACAATCAAGTGAACATGTCTCAGATCTGTCAGGAACTGGCTCAAGGTGTTCATAGCAAAGCAAATATCTGGTCTCGTGTTCGTCAGGTACATCAAGGACCCAATCATCTAACGATACATTGTAGCATCAACCGCTTCTGATGAAGCATCACTTAATAGCTTCAGGTTCAATTCCATAGGTGTGGTCATGGCCTTGCAATCCATCATCCCAAACCTCTTCAGGATCTCTACTGCATACTTCCCTTGTCCGAGGAAGATTCCATCCGCATTCTGCCACACCTCCATGCCTAGAAAATAGTGCATCATACCCAAGTCCTTCATTTCGAAATCGACAGCAAGCTTCCTCTTTGTATTAGCAATCAACCCATCCATTCCTATTATAAACAGATCATCTACATACAATAGGAGTCTCACTGGGTTTCCATCATCAAATTTGTAGTAAAGGTTGGAATCTACTTTACTTTTGGTAAAGCCCAAACTAGATAGAAATCCATCAATTCTGCCATACCATGTCCTGGGTTCCTGTTTCAAACCGTACAGGGATTTCTTCAATCTACACACATGAGACTCCCTGTCACGTGTCTCAAAACCGAGTGGCTTCTCTACATACACTTCCTCTTCCACTAAACCATTCAAGAAAGTAGTCTTGACATCCATTTGGTGTATCTTCCATTTCATCACTGAAGCTAGAGAAAGTACTGATCCAATGGAAGTGTATCTGGCTACAGGTGCAAAGGATTCTTCATAATCTATTTCTTCTTTCTCTAAGAAGCCACGAGCCACGAATCTTGCTTTATATTTCTCTATGCTTCCATATGCATCATGCTTGATCTTGTAGATCCATTTGGAAGTTACAATAGATTTCCCTTCTGGTCTTGGGACAACATCCCAAACATCATTCTTCATGATCAATTGATACTCTTCGATCATAGCATCCTTCCATTCTTTCCTTTCTTCCACTTCTTCATAGTTGGAAGGTTATTTATTGATAAAGTCACATAATAAAGCTACATACCTGGAGTAGGACCTGGTCCTCTTTCTTTGTCTATGATTTTCTTCTGGAGCCCCATATCTTTCTGCACCTTGGATAGCTTCTCGTACCCAAGAAAGTTTCCTCTTATGAGGATTCTTCTCCTGAGGTGGATCTACAGGTCCTTGAGGTTCTTCAAATTCTTGATCTTCTTCTTGAGTTTCTTCATTCATGGTTGTGTCATGAATTCTCGGTGCTTCTATTTCTTCAGAATCTTCAGTAGGTCTCTTTCTGGATTTGTTGTAAGCTGAGTCTTCATCAAATGTTACATCCCTGCTGATGATGATCTTCTTGAATCCTGGGAAGTATATTCTGTAAGCCTTTGAGCTTTCAGAGTATTCCACAAATATACCCTTCTTTCTTGAAGGATCTAACTTTGTCCTCTTTTCTTTCGGAATGTGTATGTACACTAGATAGTCGAATATTCTGGGATGGATGACTTCTGGTTTCTTGTTCTCGAGTACTCTGTGTGGAGTAAGGTTCTGTACATACACCGCTGTTCTGGCAGCTTGTTCCCATAGATGCATGGAATATCTTGATCATAAAGCATTGCTCTTGCAACTTCCATGATCGTTCTATTCTTCCTTTCTGCAACCCCATTTTGTTGTGGATTATATGGAGTGGATAACTCCCTCTTAATCCCTGAATCTTTGCATATCTCTGCATAACTCTTTGAATTCATTTGATGTGAATTCTTCGCCATTATCTGATCGAAAGGTCTTGATCTTCTTTTCTGTGTGGTTCTCGATTAAGGCTTTGAATTCCTTGAACTTGCTGAAAAATTCATCTTTGTTCTTCATAAAGTATATCCATGTCTTCCTAGAAAAATCATCAATCAAATAAAAATAGTATACATACCTGCTTAAAGAACTGGATGACATTGGACCGCATACATCAGAGTGAATGATTTCTAAGATTCCTTTTTCTTTGCTTTCGCTACTTGGAAATGTCTTCTTTGTGTTCTTTCCTTTCGCACATCCTTTGTAGACTCCTTCATGTTTTTCCTGAATTTCTGGAATACCTTCAACAACTTTGCTTGCAAGTGGTAGTGCTTTGTAATGCACATGTGCAAACCTTCTATGCCAAAGTTCATTTGGCTCTACTGTGTCATGGACCAAAGCTTGTTCTGGATGGCCCTTAAATTTGTATAATCCTCCTTCTTGTTCTCTAATTACTATTGCATTGTCAATAGTCTTTCCTCTTGGCCACATGAGGACTTGGCCATCTACAAATTCAACCATCATGCCTTTTGCATCTAGTGCCGATATGGAGAGAAGATTCTTCTTTAGTCCTAGTACAAACAAGACATCTTTCATTTTCATAGACTTTCCAGAGTCTATCTTGTAGGAGGATTCACCACTACCTTTTATGGGATATTGGTAGTCATCCCCAAGTTTCACCTTATGGGGTGAATTATGTTCGGATAGTTTCTCAAAGGATTCCTTGAATACTGTCATGTGTTTGGAAGCCCCACTATCAATAATCCAATCTTTGCTTCCATGTGTGACAGTTCTCGTGAGAGCAGAGATAAGAACATATTCTTCATCATTTGAAGAGTCTTGACTTTCTTATTTTACTCTCTTTCTAGGAGGATCATCATCCTTGGCAGTGTGAGCATGATGTCTTCTTTTGGAGTTATTCTTCTTCTTAGATCACTCTTATTCATGGGACAATTTCTAGCAAAGTGTCCTCTTTCTTCACATGTATAGCATCTGAGTTTGGATGGATCCTTTTTCATAAAATTATCTTTCTGATGAGAATGCTTACCTTGATGATGATGATTTTCCCTTCTTCCTTTCTTGGAGTGTACTATGAGAGCTTGATATTCACTTCCCATCTTTTCTTCTCGAGCTGATATTCGAGCTTCTTCTTGTGAGCATTCTTCCCACATTCTACTAAAATTGATTAGCTTCTTCCTAGCACAGATTCCTTGGATGAAAGAATCCCATGACCTAGGGAGACCATTCAAGGTTGTCATCACAATTTCTGCATTCTCCACTTCTTCATCTACTGCTTCAAGTTGTTCTTTCATCTAGGAGACCCTTGTAAAGTATGACTAGATGGTCTCCTCATTCTGGATCTTTATATTCTTCAGCTGGTTCCTCAAAGTCATCTTCCGGTTTATGTTCTTCCCTTCAAACAGTTTGGTTAGGGCATCAAACATGGATTTAGGTGTCTTTAGGGAGGACACCTATGGTATGAGGTGATCCTTGATTGAATCAGCAAAAATCCTCTTAGCCATAACCAACTTCTTCTTATGTAAGGCCTTAGCCTCATCTTCCTCTGGAACTGGAACCTCCTCATTGATGTACGAGTCCAACTCATTTTCTTCCAGAACCAGGGAGATCCTATACTTCTAGGCTCAGAAGTTATCAGCTCCCTCAAGATTTTCATCAAGCTTGGTATGATGAGACATCTTAATTGAGAACCTCAAATGGAAATACAAAATATTTAGATCTTACTTGGTCAAGATGTCGGATTTGGATTTGGAGCTGAATTTCTCCAGTGCTGGTTCAGGAGCAGATTAGGGTTTGAATTTCCTGGAGTTCTATCCAACCAAATGCTTTGATCTTGATCTCTAAACTTTGATTTTGAGGAGGAGATCAATCCAGGCCTGGGTTCACTCAAAAATTCCACTTTTGTGGAAAGCCCTAATTTTCGGCAGTAGTATCGGGTTAAAAACTGAAAAAGCTCAGAATCAGATTCTGCTTCGATAGAAAGATGCGCCTTGGGGAGGAGAGTCAGCCCAACCTTCTTTTGCTGAAAATATGTGGAGAGAGATCCAAAAAGTAGGAATCCCTAGTTTTCGCAGCTGCCCAGTGTCTTCTTCTTAGGTTAGCTCTGATACCATGTTAGATTTTTTAACATTTAAGTTAGCATTATATTAGGATCTTTAACTGAGAGAATAACAAGCACAACAATCAAACACAAGAGACAATGAACACAGTGTTTTTCCTCAGGGAAACCATAAATGGAGAAAACCCCGCAACTTCCTTAGAGATAGAATCAACACCAAAAGTAAAACCCAAAAACAATAAGATGATCTCCTGACAGCAGTAGCCTCTTTCTTTCTATCCCTAGCAACTTCTTCTCCCTCAGCTATGCACTACAACTGAGTGTGAGTGAGTGTGTGATAAATAGAGAGGCTCACTCTCTATTTATACTAATTCCTGACTTGAGAATAACTCACTAGGGCCGACTTCACTAGGTGAGTCTAACAACCCTAGGGCCCTGCAACTGCGAGGACTTTAACCCTTGATCAATAGGAAGGTTACCCACAATGACTTGACATGACTTGTTTACATTATTGGAACTCCCGATCGGAACATCATGGCATGACATGACTCAATTACATTACAAACACTTCCCAAAATAAACATCGGGGTAAAATACATAAGAAATACAAGTGAATACATTCCGAAGTTACAATTACATCAATAGGTATGATATATGTGTTTTAGAGGTTTTGACATTATTTTATCGTTAATAATATTGAGGAACTATACAATGGAAGAGAGAAGCAATAGGTATGATATATGTGTTGTAGAGGTTTTGACATTATTTTCCCATTAATAAGATTGCTTTTATGTGGACTGTCATTCTTGCAAACACATTAGTTTTCCTTTAAGCTTGATTTTTCTAAAGTTCTCTACAACATTTATGTGACAAAAATTTACATTACTTTTGTTACGGAGAAAAATTCCTATGACTTGGGGTACCACAATAGACAGAGTAACCGCAAAAATCAATCATTTCCAATATGCAAGAGAAACCAAACATCTAACACTAAAGGATCTCGATACATACCTTATTCCAGACGGTTGATGTAGATCCATGTTGAGCTTTTCCACTCTCGCTTGTATAAGTAATTTGCTCTCTCAACATTCAGCAAACAAGACAAGCATGCTATATATAATCGTGTTAGACCTACTCTAGCATATATAATCAATAACATATAAGAATTTAAAAGCATCCATGGATTCAATATTCATTTAAATACACATTATTGGACAGGAAAAGATATTTCTATTGATATAAAACAGAGATTACAATAGTGACAACCTCTGTCGGCACGTCTGCGAATCAGAGAAACTGAGTCCTCCACCTGGGCCTCCACCACTTCAATCCTCCATCTCTCGATAGCAAGCTCACAAGAAAATGCAAGCTTGGGAAGAACACAAAGTGCTCCAAGGGACAAAGGGATGTAGACTCAAGTACAAGCTCCGGTAACAATGGACTATAGTTTTCTTGCTCTTCAATTCCTCCCCTTTCAATGTATCCAAATGGTTCCTTATATAGTGCTTCAATGGGGTAATGTAAGGTCAAATCTCAGCGATATCAAGGCATATGGAAGGCCAAGAGACAAGTGACTTGGATCCACATCAAGGAAAACTCCAAAACTATTTGGCCTTTTGTACACATCCCGAGAAAGGGATTAAAAGTCGCGTATAGCAAATAATAGGTGTTTTTAGGGATGATTTTGGAAACATCAAAGGTACAAAAATGGTCCATGGGGTCTCAAGAGTCTGTAGAGGGACAGGGAAGGCCATAAAGGTGTGATCCACCATGTGTGGTAAAATCAGTTGTAACAGATGCCCCCTAATGTGTGAGGTTAGAGGGGTCATACGACGGCAGAAATACATTATAAGTCCATCCTAGAAGTGGAGTGAGGAAGAACCAGGTGGAAGAACCAGCCATCCAATAGTACAATACAATAATCAAACTCTCCACATAACTGCCAGTAGACAAAGCAGTCCTGGATACATAAGAGTACAATGGCCATGAATAGGCAATTTTGTTACAAAGAAAACTTCCTATGGCTTGGGGTACCACAATAGACAGAGTAACTACAGAAATCAATCCTTTCCAATATGCAAGAGAAACCAAACATCTAACACTAAAGGATCTCGATACATGACTCAGTTTCTCCGATTCGCAGACATGCCAACAGAGGTTGTCACTATTGTAATCTCTGTTTTATATCAATAGAAATATCTTTTCCTATCCAATAATGTGTATTTAAATGAGTATTGAATCCATGTATGCTTTTAAATGCTTATATGTTATTGATTATATATGCTAGAGTAGGTCTAACACGATTATATATAGCATGCTTGTCTTGTTTGCTGAATGTTGAGAGAGCAAATTACTTATACAAGCGAGAGTGGAAAAGCTCAACAAGGATCTACATCAACTGTCTAGAATAAGTTCTGTATGAATATCCTTAGTGTTAGATGTTTGGTTTCTCTTGCATATTGGAAAGGATTGATTTCTACGATTACTCTGTCTGTTGTGGTACCCCAAGCCACTTCAATCCTCCATCTCTCGATAGCAAGATCACAAGCAAAGGCAAGCTTGGGAAGAACACAAAGTGCTCCAAGGGACAAAGGGATGCAGACTCAAGTACAAGATCTGGCAACAATGGACTATAGTTTTCTTGCTCTTCAATTCCTCCCCTTTCAATGAATCCAAAGGGTTCCTTATACAGTGCTTCAATGGGGTAATGGAAGGTCAAATCCGAGTGATCTCAAGGCATATGGAAGGCCAAGAGACAAGTGACTCGGATCCACATCAAGGAAATCTCCAAAACTATTTGGCCTTTTGCACACATCCCTGTAACACCCCGGTTTTGACCTCGTTGCATTAGATGTATATGATGTATATATTGTAAATGATCATGGTGCGGAGCTAAAGGCCAAGGCCCCTCCATTGATCGGTTATGCTATGTTTTGGATTTAAATTTGTCACCGATGGTATATCGGGGCATGCAGCGCATATTAAGTCTTAGCATCGTGTAAATATGCATAATTAATTAAATGAACCCGACCAGCTACGATCACGGCAACTAAAATGAGAAGGGGCATGATTTTCACAAGGATAAGGGTGGGGAAATTGTCAAACCTTGGCCAATGGGGTAAAAAAATCCATGTGTCAACTTTCTTTGTTTACCCAACCACCTCCATTAAGAATTGCTGGTGGTGGTTGAGGTAGTTATTGTTTTGGGAGTGGGGTGGTAGGACTGTCAGTCCTCACCCACATGCACACTCCACCACTGTTGACTTCACGATGGTAAAAGAAACCACTACAATCTCTCCACGACTATGCTTGAGCCGCGCACGCCTTCATTCGTTCTATGAACTGTGCATCCTCTCGGCTGTCTGCTCACATTCACGCACAGGCTTACTTGGTTTCACTCACGCAGAGATACCACTCTCCCCACGACGATGCTGAATGCTCACGCACTTCCAATTCGTGTCCTCTTTGTTGTCTGTTCATCCACGCACAAGCTGGGAGCTGTTCGTCCTCACGCAGGGACCATATTCTGTCCATTATCCCCACGCACAGGTATTCTTGTGCTTTGGGCTCACACAGCGAGCTAGGGGCTATGCGTTTTCATCCATGGTTTCCCTGTGAAGGGCCGTTTGCGTTTTCGGTCGTGTGTATGTTTTTCCTTACCAATTCGTGTCCTGTACATATGTTGCCTTTACCCAGCTGTGAACTTGGTGTTTCTTTCCATCCTTGGATTGTGTAAGCTCCTTGGTGACTTCACTGTTCAGATCGGGTCGCTGATTTTTCCCCACGTTGTTGGCTGTGTTTGTCATGGTCTTCTTTACATTTTGGGGACTGTTGTAAATTCGCTTGAGAGTCATTTTGGCCACGATAGGGCCAAGAATGACTCAGGAATTGGCTTCCCTGTCTTATGCTGTATCAACTGATGGATTGCATGTGTGCAATGGTCGGTCTTTGGACTGTGTAGGGAGCAGGGATGGGGGCTTGGTTTGCTTGATAAACCTGGTGGCTGGAACCCACATAGGCAGAGCTAGAGG
Source organism: Pseudotsuga menziesii (assembly GCA_001517045.1). Taxonomy (NCBI): domain Eukaryota; kingdom Viridiplantae; phylum Streptophyta; class Pinopsida; order Pinales; family Pinaceae; genus Pseudotsuga; species Pseudotsuga menziesii. The sequence goes on along the minus strand of LPNX011162981.1, from coordinate 231,365 downwards.
GCTGGCTTTCTTCTCCACAACCCCTGAATAACACTAGAAGGGAATGCAGGGCCTGAGGGACTGTGTAGCAGAGAAGGGACTGATTCCTTGTGTTGGGTGTGTGTGGGTGTCTTAGAAGCCAGGCTAGTTCTGGTGTAGGTGTTCTTGGCTCTGTAATGAGCCCACCAGCTTAGCATTTAGCCTTTCCCAAATCCTGGATGGCCTGATAAACCCAACTTTGTTGGCTTGCCTATGTTTTGTGTATCCTTGGCTATGTGTCAGCCTGCTAGTTCCCTTATTTCTTGGAGAACCATGCCCAGCTCGGGGGTGGCAGCGCTGCTGAGAGATTAAGGAGCACGCTGGCTTATGGTTGGGTGGAACGTTGCAGCGACGTAGCTGGTTGTGGAACGAGTTCATCATAAGATAAGTGATCTTGTCCATTTTTACTTCTGCAACCATAGTTTATGTTAATGAATGTTATGAACATGTTGAATGAATGCTTGTATGAATGTGTGAGGTTTCCACTGTGTCTGATAAACAATTACATCTGTGCATGATAAATGTTCATGTGTGCATGTTCTAGTCAAAGCATTTGTTTAAGCATTTTGTTTCAGCAATTTTATGCATTCACATGTTCATGGGGCTAGTAGCCTGGATGGTTAACGCCATGGGGTCATGTCCTCTTCGCCGGTCGGAGGGATGAGGACGTGACAATCCCAATGTACGCGGGTTTGAGGGTCATATCCGCATATATACGCGAGAAAGGGATTAAAAGTCGTGTATAGCAAATAATAGGTGTTTTTAGGGATGATCTTGGAAACATCAAAGGTACAAAAATGGTCCATAGGGTCTAAAGAGTCTGCAGAGAGACACGGAAGACCATAAAGGTGTGATCCACCATGTGTGGTAAAATCAGCCGTAACAACTTTAAATAGATTTTCTTATTTAAAAAAAGCATATAAACAAATCTTCCAACAAGAATATTATTTTGTCATTTTACCACAATGTTTTCCTCAACATCCATTTTTTCACTCTTTTGACCATTCCAAAGATATTGAGGAGATCTATGATTTTATTGTTTGTACACCTTTATTGTGTTTGGATATGTGTTTTTTGGTTTTTAAGATAATAAAAAGAGAATCTTTTGACAAATAGGATACATATGTGAATTTGATAATTTGTTATTTATCTATTCTATATTAATAAAATACATTTAGTTATGAACTTACTAACCTAAAGAGAATCGGTTATGACCATTTAAGTTCATATTTAGTCCTTGAACCATCACATAGGCCTTATTGATGGAATATATGGACATTGAGTAATGAATATGTCCATCATTAAAAAAAATTTACAAATTAGGGATATGTCTTAAAGTCACGATGATGGTCAAGAGAGGAAAATAAGGGAGTTACAACATAATGGATCCCTAGGGCTCATGTGCCATGAACATGAACTCAAATCACAACACATTCCCTCTTGAGGTGATATTGTCTTCCATGTAGAATATGGGTTCCACTATGGTGTCCTACACACCAAGGATGGATCTTAAGATATTGACCATGGTAAAAGGAGGAAAATCAAGGCTTTGTATCCTAGATGAAACCACTAAGGATTAAGAGATATGGATAAGGCCACAAACCATGTAGCATGTCCTCTATAGGGGATTATTATCCTTCTAGTGGGATATGGGAACTATAAGGTTTTATGCATCAAGGAGGAGTCTTTATCCCTCCACCACGGTTAGGGAGAAATCTAGGTAATTAGGCCCTAAATAAATATTATTATGCTCATGGGTCATGATAAGGGCCTTGAATAAAACATAGGCCCTCTAAAGGGGATGCTTAGCATGCAAGTGGGATACTGATGCAATTAGGAGTTTTTAGGCAGTAGGGATGGATTTTAAGGCATTGACGATGATTGGGGGAGGAAAATAAGATCCTTAATTCCTAAATAAATCTTCTAACATTCATGGTACACATGAATCAAGTCTTACATAATGACATATGTACTCCATAATGGATGTTTGTCCTAAAATGGGATATGAGTACCATTGCATGGTAATTTTATAAGGGATGGGATTGAGGACTTGACTACACCATGGTCAAGTGGGGAAATCAAGTTCCTTTCACCCAAAATTAATCTTTTAGGGCTCTAGCCCATGATGTAGGAATTTAAACACCACACAAATGCCTTAAAGGGGATCCTTGGATTTTTGGTAGCATAAGGAATCATTGAGAGATTTTGTGTTTCAGGGATGGATCATTTTCCCTTACCATGTCCATTGAAGGAAATAAAGGGCCTTAGGTTGTAGATTAATACTCTAAGGCTCATAATCTATCAATGAGGACTTGAACCACAACACATCCCTTCTAGATGGAACATTTGGCCTCTAAATGGGATATGAGAACCATTGGAATCATTTTTACAAGAGAGATGTGTTTTAGGGACTTAACCATGGTCACGTGAGAAATGAAATGGCCTTGGGACCTAATTGAACCTTTAAGGTGCATGAGCCAAGCAAGATTCCTTAAATCACTATATAATATTATACAAGGTACATTTGACCTTTAATTGGGATATGATTGCCACTAGGAGGTTTTGTGAACCAAGGACAAGATTCAAGGCTTTGGATATGGTAAGGGAAGTAAATGAAGGGCCTTAAGTCCTAAATAAATATTTTAAAGATCTCATCATTAACATTACCTCAAATCACCACAAAAGCCTTTTAGAATGGATATTTGACCTCTAATAGGGATATGGGTGCCAATATGAGGTTTTATGTACCATAGATCAACCTTAGGATCTTGAACATTGCTAAAGAAGGGAAAAGGGGACTTAGAACCTAAATGAAGCTTCTAGGGTTCATGGGACAAAGTGAAGTCTTTAATGAGTACACTCACCTTTTAGAGAGGATCTTTGGAATCCAAGTGGACATATGTACCATTATGATATTTTGTGCACAAGGAATAAGCCTAAGGGTTTTGACCATTACAACATTTTCTACACTAGATAAGGTTCTCGAGGTAATACCTATGGTCTAATATCAATGGTCCAAGGATAAAAACCAATGTTTTCAAGACTAACATATGCTTTTATGACTCGTGGACCATGCATAGGGTATCGAATGCTAACATAAGTCTTATAAATGGAATAATTATCCTAAAATGTAACATGGACACCATTAAGATATTTGACACACTAATGATTTGTATAAGGCCCTAACCATTGCCCAAAGAGGAACACTAGTGTTGTAGGACCTAATAGATAATTTAAGAGTTCATGAACCAACCACATAAGTTTTTGTATAAGTAATCTTTACCACACAAGTGTCATATGGTCTTGACATTCCAATAGTTTAAATAGCACCAAAAAAACGTTAGTATTAAGAATTATAAAAAAAATTACTAAAAAAAAGATCAATTTAAGAAAGAGATTTAATTTTTATATTTATTAATATTAATAAATATTATTATTTCATAATAATAATTATTGATAAACAATAATAATTTATTTTAATTATTGAGCCCAGAGACGCTTTAATAAAAAAAATAAAAAATAAAAGTTTTAATGTTCCAACCTAACAAAACAATAAAAAAGTAAAAATTTAATTATCCGAAAAAAAATGTGGGTAAGAAAAAAAACACAATATGGGGGGTTGTTGTAATGTTCCTACCTAGTAAAATAGTAAAAAATAAAAAAAATTGAATTATTCGCAAAAAAATGTTGGCCTTGCAAGGCCTTCTAAACAACCCATGGTTTAATTGTACATGGTTTAGAAGGGCCTTGCACATGGTTTGCGTCCTACCCAACCCATGGTTTTATTGTACATGGTTTAGGAGGGCCTTGAAAATGGTTTTAAGACCATGTGCAAGGCCTCCCAAACAACCCATGGTTTTAGGAGGGCATTGCATATGGTTTTAAAACCATGTATGGGGAGATGTTGTAATGTTTCTTCCTAACAAAATAAAAAATATTATATGTTGGCCATAAATAATATTAAATATTAATAATAAAAATATTATATGTGAACCTAAGAAGAGGTTTGGACCTCCAGATATTTGATCCCTCTTGCCCCTTAATAGAACTCAAGATTTGGATCTAGGCTGGTTTTTAATGTTATTAATTCACTATCTCTATCTCCTCCTTGTTAACTACCAACAACCACATTTTTAAAAGTGGTTGATATTGGTTGATAGACTGGACAAACATTTAAAAATGGTTGATATACTTTATCCACCAATATGAACTACTTTTAAAAATATAGTTGTTGCTAATTAATAATGAATTCAACTTAAAAAAACACACATATATCATATTGCATCTAAAATCTACATCCTCTATAACACTTGCACATCATATGAAATTCAAATATTTTTTTAAGATAATTTCAATTAACTTACATGTTTAACCATTTGGTTGCTTTGGATTTAGATTTAGCACAATTATCTTCATAAAACAAAAACAAAAAATAATAATTTCAAATCCTCATGAGTGGGCCTAATGGTTAAGAGCATGTGTTTCCTCTTAGGAGGTCACGGGTTCAAATCCAGAGGGGGGTAGTGTATGTACACCTCTGTAGACTTTAGCAGTTAAATCGCTGCGCAGAGGGGGGTCCCTTGTCCCACAAACAAGGGGGTCTCATAGGTGTGATTCTTCACATTGAAAAAGATGAATTTGAAAAGGCGAAATGAGGTTTCTTTGTATTAAGGTTAGCACACGCCTTACGTTTTCATTTTACGGTGATGAAGACTCTTCGAGTCCAATATCAGCCTCCAAAACTCACCAGGAGTTGTTGGACAATATCAGCCTCCAAAACTCACCAGGAGTTGTTGGAATCTTACAAGTTCAGCTACAGGAGTTACAGTGTCAACTGATAAGGATTTATTCCTGTTTCACGTGGAATCCATGAAAGAGGTGAAGGAAAGAGAGGACAGGGATCATTTAGAAGGGATGAGCATAGAAGAAGAAGATTGTAAATTAAGTTAGACACAATAGAGAGCTAGAGAGATCTCAGAGGATAGCAGAGAGTGAAGAAAGAAAAGCTCAAGCTCGGTGAGCGGACAAGTTTGTATTACCTTTGTTATTTCCGAACAATATATATATATATATATATATGAAATAGTTTATGGTTGAATGCATGTTTATTTAGCCGCACAATATTTCCAAATTTACTTGTGTAAATGTTTTTACAATTACGGTTGAGTGAAAGAACAAGAACCCATCAATTTCTCACTTCCTGAAAGTTCCAGGTTTTAAGGGAAAGTGGTCGACTCAAGTCTTCCTAAATATTTGGGTATATGTTTTTATAAGTTCTCTAGAATTGTTAATAAGTTCTCTAGAATTGTTAATGTGTGAAAAACATTTGTAATTTCTTAAGTCTTTTACACTAAGAGACATACTCTGTAAATTGAGACTAAAACCAAGTGAACCGACAAGGTCGACCGGGTAGTGAGGTCAAGCCTACAAGTTGTCGGTTACCAAAACCGACAAGTGGTCGAAAAACCGACAAGTGGTCGAAATAAAACCGACAAGCAAGAACATGTCGAAGTAAAAGGAGGTCGACATGAAAATTTAATTTAATAACTGGGCTGCAAACTCAAGTTTAGTCAGCTCTGTTTTGGCTAACAAAAAATAAATCAGAGAAAAGAAAGATTAAGTCAAACTGACCATAATCACAATAGAATAGAGATGGATAGACGCATGGATATGACTGAGGTCAAGGCCTAATGAAGAAGGACTTCGTAGGAAGATTTATGGGGGAAAACGTAGACGGTGAAACTCTGAAACTGTGGGTGGAAGAAGCATGCAGGTTGGTTCTAGGATACATCCTATTTCATTTGGTAGTCCGTGTTTGGATATCCGTCAAGGTAAAGTGCGGTAGTGATGCTTAAATTGTTGTTGGAAAAAATTGACTAACGCCTAGAAACTTGGAACCCAGGTTTCAATCCAAGGAAGGAGTTAGCTTACTTGTAACAAATATGCGGGATGACTTTAGGATATCCAATGGATCTGTGCAATAGAAGTATCCTAGAAGGGATAGGAAGTTGTGGCGTTCACATTATTGCGATGGAGGAAAATTGTTGGGTTAAAGAAGATTATAGGGTTTTCAAATTACTAGTAGAAATCCACGTGAGATTGCAAGCAGAAATTGACATTTTATGGGGATGTTGGCTTTTAACAAATAATTGGATTTTCAGATGTGGGGCATGCCAGAATATAGGCGATTTACGGGGAGAATAAAAAACTCTAGGAAAGGATTTGAAAGGAAGAAAACACATATAGGTAGAGAAAAAATTTGCTAGGAGTTTCAAATGATTTTCTAGAAATTCCGAGAGGAAGTGCCAAAGGAGATCGGTAAGCTCTTGGAGCCTTTGCCATGCTCGACATCTGAGCGTAATAGATATCTTCAAAAGTTACGTAGCCACCTCTATTGAGCGTAATAGGATATTGAAGCATCTCTATCAAGGTCTGTCTATAGAATATCAAGGTATGCTTAATCGAATCTCTACTTTGTGTTTTAAGAGAATTCAAAAATTACCTTCGTATCCCGATGGATGGGAGTTTTATTCCTTTAAACACACACGGTTCTCTAGCTAGGGTCCCAAAGGACTTAGATACCTCTGATTAGAAAGTTTGGTGTTAGGCATGAACTATGAAGCCAGTCCTGTGGAATCTAAAGATCATATTTCGCCTGGAGTAGAATAAGAAGAAAAAAAGTGATTCCTCATAGCAGTTCAGTGACAAAAAAATAATCAGTTTTGAATTTTCGAGGATGTAAACTTAATAAAAAAACCTTTTTGAAAGACCTTAACAAACGAGATAGAAAGTCCAAACACCCTTTTTAAAATTTTCTTATCTATTAAGATCGATAGAGGATTTCGTGGAAAAATATGAAGTTTTGGAAAGAGGGATATCCCTCTATCAAGGTATTCATATGTTAGTCGTAAAAAAATGTTATGTTTCATTGGTAAAATCTTATTGACATAAATGAAAAAGGAAGTGAGGGTTAAAAGGAAATGAGGTCTTTACATGATGCAAGACTTCCAAATTCGTTAAAGAGGTTGATGGCGCCCCCATACAACCAGCCTTAAAAAAATCTTATAGTTATATCCTAATGTATCTTTGATTCATGAAGGTATTTTGTGCTAGACTTGAAGTTGTAGACTTTTTGTCATCATTTTTTTAAAGATTGAGATTTATGTTTGGTGGATGTTGAAGGATTATTAGGAGGTGTAGTTTTGGGATAGAATAACGAGTTTGAAACTATTTTTAAAAATGTTATATTTGGATGAATAGAGATATAAGTCAAGTTTAAGGAGTTAGGGAATGCATGCAAAATAATCAATTTTTATGGACCATAAGGGAATAATGTCCTTTTGGGATGGATTCTAGGAGAAACAAGATTATAGAAGGGTGAAAATGTCATAGGAGGAGACGTTAAACATGGCCCTAAATTAGAGGGAGATTTGAGGAGGAAGGGAATTAATCTCTGAGAGTCTCGGCATTTTTATTGTCACACAACAATTGATGGAACAAAGGTCCATAATAAAATCTTGGGTAGGACATGGGCTCATATAACCATTTTCCCATTCTTTTGTAAATTGGGTAGGACATGGGCTCATATAACCATTTTCCCATTCTTTTGTAAATTGAATATGTAGACAGGGAACTTCCAACGCCATTCAAACTTAACTATTCCCACTTATTACAAGAGGACTTAAAGAAGAGTATCAATCCTTAAGGGAACTTAAGAGAAAAAAAAAACTTTTGGATGAGGAGGAGTTTGATTAAAAGTCAAGAGCAGAGCAATATATCTTTAAGGAGGTAATAATACCATTTTTTTTTCTTGAGTATGTGAACTATAATAAGAATATTAACACTATCTACAAAATTACTAAAAATAATAAATGAGGTTAAATTTTTTAATAAAATTGCTCAATTAGGGAAATAATACTCTAAAAATATTTTTAAAGATCCTAAGAGTGAAAAAAATGAAGTGATAATGAAAATCATAAGGCCCTTCCATGGAAGAAAAAGTTACAAAAGTTAAAATTGAAATTTTATCTTCCTTCAATAAAGAAAAAAGGGGGAGGGCCTAATGGTTATATAATGTAGTTATTTATTTGTTTTTATAATTTAGAAGGAGATTTACTAAAAATTGTTGAAGAATCTAGGAATCTAGAAATTCTTTAGGATATTTAAATTTCACATTTATTTCTCTCATTCTAAAAAATAAATATCCAACAACTATTGAAAAATTAGGCCATTTATTTATGTAATCTTATTAAAAGTTGATGCCAAGTGTTTGTATGGCTAGTGATTTACTAGGGAGTGCATAACAAGACATGAATAGTAAAATGTGGTCTCTTAGACGGAATTTGTCATTTTTACCTTAGGTTGGAAAAAATAAAGAGCATGTTTTGGGAATGTTCTTTCACCAGGTCTTGATGAGAAATTGATCAATCTAAGCATGGAACCATTTTGCAAGGGATGTTGCATTGGAGAGAAGCTTTGTTGTGTAGTTTGGCATTGCTTAAGGATTTTAGCATCGTTTTTTGGAAACTTTGGTGCAAATATGTTTATGTGTCAACATTTCGACAACTATGGAGAGAAGGGGTATGAATGCACTTGTTACCTAAAGGATTTCTATTAATCGAAGATGCCAAGGGCTTGGATCTAGATGCCTATTCATATTTTTTTTTTAGTTTCTTTAAGGAGGAATATGTAAATGGCTTCGTACATTCCCTCTATTTATATTTATGAAAATGATGTAAATATCTTTGTACATACCTTCCCACAGTATTGTCCTCCTACTGTACTATGTACTCTCTACTATAAATAATTTTATGTAAATATAATAAGTGTTAAAAAAAGTTTGATATCAAGAAATCTTGCTAATAGGATTAAGGTTATTCTATTTTGTGTAATTTCATATGCACGATGTGGATTTACTTTCAATAGACAAATCCATGACACTATTGGAACAAATCAAGAAGTATTGCATTCAATAAGTGTCCAAAAAATTCCAACAGTTGTGATCAAAATTGATTTAGCTTAGATTGTTCTAAAGTAAATTTGTTATATCTTAGGCCACTTCTTATTTAGATAGGGATGAATTTGCATAATGTAAGTTGGATTATGGGATATTAGTATGTCTATCCCTTATGTAGTATTTATAAATGGATTTCATTTGAGTTTTCAATGCCTCAATGGGGCTTAGATAATGATGTCCCTTCTACCAGTTAAGAATCTATAGAAATCAATATTGACATCACGTATTGAAGATTTTGTAGTATGTTGCATTGTTTCATTGTTTGTCTATGTTTCGATCCTTCGCTTACGCTCATACCTATAAAAAAAATTAATGCTAAGAAGTTTCATTGGATGGCATCTTCAATACACAATATAAGAAGAGGAGGAAAAATGAAAGGGAGAAAATTCTTGAATTTATTGGCGACAACTCAAATGTTTTTTGTAGATGATGTTATGATATTAGTCAAGGATATAATAACGGAATGAATTTTATGAACACAATCATGGATATCTATTGCAAATATACACCAATGGAAGTAAACATGTTGAAGTCATAATTGTTGTTCAATAAACTAGTGACAACAGGAGATTACAAATTTTATCCTCTCCCCATGAATGTTGTTGAAATAAGTGACGGTGTAAAGCATTTGGGTTTTAAAGTAAAGAAAAATGATTATAAGTATGTTGATAGGATGTGTTCATATAATAAAAGAAAATCTATAATTTCAATATCATGTAACACATGGTGCCCCTCCAAGTGATAGAGTCACTCCAACTCTATCCACAAGGAAAGAGATTGTCCTCCTCCTTTTTCCCAAATGTGTCCAATGGTTTCCAAACCCTAATATCCAGGATCCAAGGGAGAAAATTCTAACTATATAATTGAAGATGCTCTTACAGATCAAGAAACCCTAGTGACCAAGAGATATAGATCAAATGTACAAAAAGAATCTCAAGGGAGATAAAATTCCCACCTCTTCCTCATTTACACCACTAGGGTGTTAGGTTTTTAAAAGTTTTATGCACAATAAGAGGAATATTGATGAAAGAATGAGAAGCACAACAAGACAAAGAAGACACAAAGATTTATCCTAGGAAACCCCCGTGACGAAGAAAACCAAGAAAAACTTCCTTGATATAGAATCCAACCAAGTACAGTGAAATACCACAAGACTAAGATAGATTGTTTCTCCTCCTCCAGATGCAGCCCTCTTTCTCTCTCCAGTGAAATTTCTTGATTTGTGAGTGTGTCCAAATGAGGAGGGTGCCTCATCTATTTATACACATAAGACATGAATTCTAATAACCCAATAGGTCCGACTTCACCTTCCCAACATGGCCGACTTGTCTTGAGATACATAAAAATATGTTTTCATAATTCTTTTCTGGGTACTATTGATCTGACTTACAACAAAGATTTTTCCTCAAGACTTTACATGACCAATTACATCAATGACATCCCTAATAGGAGTAAAAACATATCCAAAATGGAGGGAAAACAATAATGTAATAATGAATACAATAGAATATCTTCCACAATTACATTATTTCAACACTCCCTCTTAACAAGGAAGGCATTCTACATCAACAACACCACATCTACTGCTGTACAACTAACTAGTGGATCTATATGTCACGAGAAGTTTTGTAAATAAATATCATAAGCATCATCTTCATCATGGAACACCATCATCATCTACAACATCAGTATGTGAATACAAAAGCATCATCATCATTTGCAACATCAGTATGTGAATACTAAAACATGATCATCATCTGCAACATTGTCAATATGTGAATACTAGGAAAATCATCATCTGCAACATCATAGGTATGTGAATAATGGGACATCATCATCAATATGTGAATACTGGGAAATCATCATTAGTATGTGAATACTGGGAAATATCATCATCTGTAACATCATCAGTATGTGAATAATGGGGCATCATCATCAATATGTGAATAGTGGGACATCATTATCATCTACAACATCATCAGTATGTAGATACTAGAACAATAACAACACCATTAACATGTTAGTGCTAAAAATAACATCATCAACAAATAAATGCTAGATCATCATCTGCATCATCAACATAAGAATGTTGGAACAACGTCATCATCATTAGCATAAAATGATAAGACGACAACATCATCATTAGCAAAAGGTGTTGTGACTACAAGCACATCAACATCATAAGCATAAGGTGTTGGGACCACAACCACATCATCATCATCAACACAAAGTATTGGGACCACAACCACATCAACATTCATCGTCACAAACTATTGAGACCACAACCATATCATCAACACAGATTCCTAGAACCACAACCACATCATCAACACAAAGTGATGGAATCATCTGAAGTAGCATCATAGTGGGAACTCTATTAGGCCCAACTAGCCTTGTCTGTCTTACTAATCCTTTTGGACGAAATAAGCCTACCCATACATACCAATCTACCTAGAGACGAAACAAGCCTTGTCTGAATTACCAACCCTTTTGGTCCAACCAAGCCTATCTAGACATACTAATATCCCTAGGATCAATTAGTCCTTGTTAGTACTGATATACCAATCCTAATGGGATAAAACAGGCCTTATTAGGATGACATACCAATCCTGTATTGAGCTGCCACACTATTGCAATAGGAACCTCATCCACATCCTCATCATCACTCCCTCTTTTGAGGGAGGTCATTTTTTACTACACCAATCTTGTCTCGAAATTATTCAAACTTTACATGAGACATAGGCTTAGTCAATACATTGACCACTTGTTCTTCGATAGGAACATATTCGAGCTACATAGCTCCCCTGTGCACCATGTCTCTAATATAATGGAACTATATCTCTATGTGTTTTGACTTGTCGTGGAACACAGGGTTCTCTATCAGCTTGATGCAACTCTAATTATCGCAGTAGTTAACAGTCACATCCATCTCCATATCGAACAATCATGTCAACAATTTGCAGAGCCAAACTACTTCACTACAAGCTGAACATGTGCAATGTATTCAACCTCTGATGTACTGAGAGAAACACAAGTTTTCTTTCTGTTAAGCCATGAGATAACACATGATCCCAAAGTGAAACAACATCCTAAGGTACTCTTTCTATCATTGGTTCTCCTAGCCCAAACTGAATTTGTATAACCATGTAGTCTAATCTCAGCATCCACTTCATGTTTGAGGCCACAATCTAGTGTACCCTTAACGTACCTCATCACATGTTTTGATGCAACTAAGTGAACATGTTGAGGCTCCACCATTTACTGACTCAGTGTGTTGACAACAAAACATATATATAACTCAGTGTGTTTTATCCTAGGTTGTGATGACAACAACTTCTACCCATAACCAACCAAGTTAGACGCATTTTACATTTATAAAATGCTTGGAAAATTTTCATCCTACCATCAAGCACATAAGTAAGAGTGAGATAGATGGTACCTTATTAGACCTAATTTATCTCTAAGGGGTAGACATGTCACAAGTGGGATTTGAACTTAGGTGGGGAGGATTGAATCTTATCCCCTTAAGCATTTAGGACATTGCCAATTCATACACATTATTCTCTATAGTTGTACAAATTGTTTCAATTGTTTCAAGAAACTCCAACATTTAGGTACTGAACCACTTCATTAATGTGAATATATGGATTTCCACATAGTCATACACAGTTCTACAAATAAAAGTCATATATTCCAAAAGCGAATTCAATTTCCCACATTACATCTTCTTACACCATATTAAAATTACTTGTGCAAATACCTAGAATAATCCCTCCAAATAAACAAATTATTGTTTTACCATCTTTGCGTCCTCACTAATACATCATGCAAGACCATCATTAACTTACATACTCTAATAAGGAAAACAAAATTCAAGCTTCTTGACAATTTTCTTTACACAATTAGAATGAACACCATATTGAGAAGACATGTCCAAAAAACAAACATAAAAAAATTTATAATGTAAGTGCATTATAAAGTTGTTAGAAGAAACTTCTTTACAATAGACAACATAACAAATATTATGTTTTATACCATAGCCTTTTCTTATCTCTTCTACCCTTTTTGTTCACTCTTAACACCTTATGCCCTATTATGTGTTATGTATGATGTGCATATTCCATATTTTGGGGCTTCCTGAATGGACGAACAATCCTATTTACTATCATGTCAATCTTAATATCGCCTTTTCTCATCTCTTCTACTTTTTTTTGGTTCACTCTCAACACCTTATGCTCTATTATGTATTATGTATGATGTGCATATTCCATATTTTGGGGCTTTTTGAATGGACGAACAATCCTATTTACTATCATGTCAATATTAATCTAATCTTAAACATTTCTTCTTAATCTAATCTTAGACATTTCTACATGAGATAAGGCCACCCCCACAAATCCCGTTAATGAATATTATTGTAAATTGTAATAAAGAAATGTCTTTAGGTGGTTTATGGGATTCCCTATAGGCGAGGGAACCATGATTTAACAAGGGTAGCCGCAACGAAGGAAGCTAGAATTTAAAGTAGAACTAGTACACAACAAAACACAACTTGGAAAATAGAATAAGAAATACATTGTTTTATTATGTGGGTCACCAAGATGCACAAAATTATGGGTTTGAGCTCTCACACCAAGCCTCCGAGGTGATGATAGTTGGCTACATGCAGCGTTCCATGTGGTAGATGTGGCATCATTATTCCTTTACCATTAATTATTTCCATTGAACGCTCTCTAACATTGTGTAGCTTACTAATTTTGAATTATGTATCGGAGTTCTTAGAGTGAATAATTTTATGATAAAGACAAGACCTTGAGTAATTATAACCAAGGAAAAAGATAGAAAGAGATTGGAAGTTATACCTTGGAATTTTTTATTGAGAGAGTTCCCAACGTACAATGAAAGTTAACGATCAAGCAAGCACATATATTCCAGTAGACAAGTAATGGTTTGTCGAAGACCATAAAAAATTAACTAAATGTAATGGCTACTCCATATAAACATACATGGATTGAAATCTTTAACAAACACGAAGTGGAGACAACCACCTGCACCAAGTGGAGACAACCACCTGTAGATGTTCTTCATATTTAGAGAATGGATTGAAATCTTTAACAAACACGAAGTGGAGACAACCACCTGTAGATGTTCTACATATTTAGAGAAGGTGTAGTTTCAGTTGGTTTATGGTTTACTATTTTATTATGCTCTGGGTTTAATAAGATGTTGGGAATTATGCTCCTGAAACTTTGATTCATTAAACTATGAGAAACACCTAAAGTCCTACCAAATTTTCTACTTAGAACTTAGCACAAAATGAGACCATTTCGAATAAAGAATATCCTATGCCATATCTATGTGCCTATTCAAAGCGAAGCAATCTTTAAAATAACATACAAAGAAATAATCACATATTGGTTTGTGAAGACATTTGAAGCCAACTATCAAATTTAAGTATTGCAAATAGTTGCACTAGTTGCATGTTTTATATAAATAATTAAAAAATATAAAAAATGTTAAAATATATAACATAATAGGCCGCGATTAAATATTAATGTAAATTTTAAGAGTTGTGAATATTATGAAGAGTCACTTTTAAAACCCGATAAGTCATATATATAGTCGGGAATTTTCATTGTAAAAAAAATCCATCAATTTTTATAAAATATTACTTATTTATATCTTTGGATTTTTTTTTTCCTTGATTGGTATCAAATCTTGCTCATCTCTCAGCACCAACCCTCCATTTCCTGCCACTCTAGATTCATTCTTCGCTACACCGGCACCACGCCCATCCCACGTAGCCCTTCCACGAAAATTCCTCCCTCCATGTTGCGCTCAACAACTCCACCTTCACTTCCACCCCATCACCTTATTCCCTCCACCGCTACTCCACTTTGCTTCTCCACACACCATCGCCACCTACTCGACCATGCCCCTCTTCTCCAGCACCTCCATTACCACCCTCTCGCATGCCTCCCCCTTCCCTTCCTCCATACATCCCATCGTATCCTCCTACATACACATTCCGTGCTATCCCTCGCGTTCTCCCCCATGCTCTCCCCATCTGCACTTCCCACCACCTGCACCTACCCCCGCCCTTCCTCCCTCTCCAACTCCTAACCCTTCGTCCCGACTGCCTCCTCCACGTAAACCCTACATACAATAAAAACAAACAAAAAACATTAATAATAATATAATAAAAAAATCATGAATCGTGGTTAGATGGCTTCAAACAACCAATAAAAATAAATCAAGGTTCAACATGGAGAAAATCCCATAGTCTCCAGAATGGGAGATATCAATGCCAGATTGGGCCAACTAGACGAAAAATTCAACAAGAGACATGTAGAACTCAAGGCAGACATCGACAACAACAATAACGAACTAACATGACTCAAGGTAGGACTAGAGCAAGGCATTAGTGCATTGCATGCAGAGCAAAAGAAGATGCAAGAATATCTCAACACTATTTTGGCCAGACTAGCATCACACACTTCATTTACCCCACCTAGCTATAACCCACACATAAACCCTTTCAATCATACCTCCTCCAAATACGCCTAAATCGTCACGCCAACATGACACGACACCTAAATCACATCAAATGGAAAGGATAATTCGAAAAGGAGAACCTACTTACATAATTCAATGTCAAGTGATGGAGTTGCTAACATGTGAAGGAGATGACTGCAAACCACTAGAGATATACGAGATAATCCAAAAAAAATACAAGGTGTTCTAAGAGCTTCCAATGGAGCTCCCACCAAACAGGAAGAATGAACACTTAATTGAGCTAGAGCCAGGGGCAAAGCCTGTAAATATCACACCATACAGATATCCCCATCATCATAAAAAAAATATTGAGAGGTTGACCCAAGATTTGTTAAAATGTGGAGTCATTTCAAAGAGAATAAGCCCTTATGCCGCTCTAGTAGTGCTAGTTCGAAAGAAGGATGAGCCTTTCAGGTTGTGCATCTAGATTATAGAGGACTCAATAAGGTAACAATTAAGAATAAATTCTCTATTCCATTTGTCAATGAGATGATGGATGGACTTTGTGGAGCTAAGTACTTCTCGAAATTAAACTTGAGATCAGGATATTACAAAATCAGGGTTAGATTAGAAGACGTAGCCAAAACTACTTTTCGTACTCATGAGGACCATTATGAGTTCAAAGTAATGCCCTTTGAGTTAACTAATGCTCTAGCCACCTTCCAAGCCGCAATGAACAAATTGTTCGAGCCATATTTATGATAGTTCGTATTGATATTTTTTGATGATATCCTCATATATAGCAAAAAGTGGAGAGAGCATATCTGACACTTAGATCAAGTACTAACCATCTTGGAAGAACATCACAAAGCATGTCCACCACCCCACGAGAGAGCATGTTTGCCACCCCATGAAGTTCCCTTCTTTAACATTCTGTCGATATCAATTCCCCAAGCACACAGATACCAGATAAGGGTAAATCTATAGTTTCCCAAATTTGATGGTGACGAGAAGCAATGCATCATATTTATCAATAAAGCCAAGGAATGCTTTGATATTCATAACATACCCTACGATAGTGAGAAGATTAAGTACACCACCATGCAATTAGAGGGAAATGCGTACAATTGGTACATGCAGTGGAAGATGACAACCCGAGTCTGTTCCTTTAATCGGAATAACTTTAAAGTGATGTTCTTAAAAAGTTTCAAGGCGTAACTGAGAAATACTTCTTTGCCAAGATCACCAGGTTGCAATAGAAAGGTAGTGTAGATGAGTACATGGGTGAATGGGAATTCTTGGCAACTCGAGTTCCAGAACTAACTAATGAACAACATTTGCAAACATACATACATGGACTAAAAATATACATTCGGGAAGAGTTAGAATTACATAACACTTCTACTATGGAGAAGGAAAGACATAAGACCATGATCATCGAGAACAAGTTTAATGACCCACTCAAAGTAGCTTCGAAAAAAAATACTCCAAGAGGAATCCTCCCCAATCAACCAATACAGGATCTTCAAGGTATACACCATCGCATCTAAGGGAAGGAGAAAAACCCAGTTTAGAATCCCAAAGGATGAGGGAAGAAAAGCGCAAATATTGTGGAGAAAAATGGGATCCTAAGCGCAAATGTTTGCAAAAGAGAAATACCCCAAAACTGTAAGCTTGCGAAGCCAAAGAAGAAGAAAAAATTGCAAAATATGAAGAGCCAAGTGAGGAAGATATAGGAACCCAACATGACTGCCACTCAGAACTAGAAGATGATACACCAAAAATCTCATTAGCCGTCATTATAACAAGGATATCCAAACCACAAACACTGAAGCTAAAAGGACATACCAAAAACAACAATGTTTCGATTCTCATAGATATTGGCAGTACACATAACTTTGTTAATGTTAATATTGCTAAAATATTCAATTTATTCATTTTTCCAATGACTAACATGAAGGTTATGGTAGAAGATGGCAAGAAGATTGAAAATGTGGGAAAATATCACAAGGTTAAATTATAAATTAAAGAGTATAGTCTAGAATCCGACTTCTTTGTTGTACCTCTTGGAGGAGTAGACATTGTGTTGGGAATCCAATGGTTGCAAACATTGGGTACTTACTCTACTAACCATCAAGAGCACTTCATCAAGTTCAATTGCCTAGAGAAAGAATACAAGTTGTATGGTTTCCAACCACCCCAAACTCAATTGGTTACATCACATCAGATGGAAAGGCTAATGAAAAAGGAGCATCTACTTACATAATTCAATGTCAAGAGATAGAGTTGGTAACATGTGAAGGAGATGACTGCAAACCACCAGAGATACAAGAGATAATCCAAAAACACCACAAGGTGTTCCAAGATCTTTTGATGGATCTCCCACCAAACAGGAAGACTGAGCACTTAATTGAGCTAGAGCCAAGGGCAAAGCATGTAAATATCAAGACATACAGATATCCCTTATGCCATTATCCCCCTCCCGCAATCCTTGGATTCACTTTTGAACTTTAAGTAAAACATTCTTAAATAACCACATATGTGTTAAAAGGTTAAGAAGGTTAGTATTGTAGCAAATGTTTTTAAATTGTGCTCAAATGTGGGTGTATGTAGGACATTCTATAAGAAACTAATTTTTCATCTTCAACCCTATTTGTGTAACAAAGATGGTAGGTTCTTTCATTCCACAATGTTTTATGAATTTTCTAGCGCCCTATTTCACTATGGAGGTCATGAGAATTTTCTCTTATTTTAAAATGTTGATTTTCTTCTTTATGATAGTTAAAATAGAGAGATACTTTTGAGCTTCTAGATTATAGTTGATCAGCTCCTTATGATATCTTAGTTTTGTCTTATCCTCTAAGTGTTTATTGCACCCCACATTTTCCTTAAATTTGGATGTAATAATACTTTTAATATTATCACTATTTTGTAGAGTGACCTTTTCCCCGACTCCCAAGTGGTTTAGAAAAGAGTTGGAATATTTACGCGAGCCTCACTTAAGGTTGCAAGTGCTTTTCACTTTAGTATGAAGCAACCTTAGGAAGCCTCCTATCTACCATCTTGTTTATCTTGTTCTTATACATTAGGTACCTAGTCAGAGCCATCGCTTCTGTGAGGAGGATAGGATAGGGTGTATTGTCTTTACTTTTGAGATTATATGTTATAAACTGCTTTTTGATTTTATCTATCTCTCTCCAAGATTCTTTAGAGATGTTGCAACCCCAAATTTTACAATCATAACCAAGTTGACATCTTAATGTTTTTTAAGGTTGTAGTTTGTATAAAGTCTCCTTCTTCTTGGGAAACCTTGGAGAAAGCATACAAAGAATCTAGCAATATAAAATTTGTAAAACTCCAAATGCTTAGAAGATATTATAGACTTTTACTATGAAATATTGACCATTCATTTGTTCCCTATCGTTACAAGCCTAGAAGTGCTCAGTTGGCCCCACTGAGGCGAACCAAAGAAGTTCAGACAATGACATAGTCCAATCAGTAGGACTAGCTCCCCCCTTAATTGCGTATATATAATGAAAATGGGCTAGGATGTCTGAAGGAAATGAACAATAAAAGGAGATTGGTAATACGTCTGGTTTTTGGTGGACGATGATAGGTAGTGAAATGATGGATGTGTCAGACCCTCATGCTCCAAGGTCAGGTTTCACGATAAATCCCTCTCTCTCTATTTTGCCAATGTTTTTTTATCCAAATGAAACAATGAGAGACAAAAAAATCCTTATCTTCCCTTGCTCATATCCTACTTAATTACGGGACAAGCTCGCCAGGGCTCGCTTTGCTCTCAATCATACTGGCTTCCAGGAGTGCTTCGATGGCTGCTTTTTCAGTGACTTCTTCAATCTGGATGGCAAGGTATGCTGCAGTTGATACTTCTACTTCCACTTATTTAGTTGTTATTCATTCTAGTAGTTGATATCCTCCTTACTATTCCATTATAGTACTAGAGTCCAATTTGATGTTAATTCTATACATTCTCATGGTGAATGTAATGAAGATAGGCAAATCGTTGAAAATGTGTTAAAGAGTCTTCCTAAAATATTTATCTTGTTACCATTTGTATAAAAGAGTAAAGATATTTATCACAACTAAATCTTGTAATTGATTTTTCTGGAAGTTTTCACCTACATGAAAATAGGGTTAAAAAGAAATGACGATCCTCTTGATTAATCCTTCCAAAGAAGTTTTCATATTGATGATAAGAAGAAGAACTCTTCCACTTTCATGAATGATGCTTCCATTTATTCTTCATAACCTTATAAAAGGAGGTAGAGATAATGGAAGAACTAGAGGAAGAGGAGGCCATGGTAGAAAAAGAATCAATAGCCCCTAGAAAATTCTACAATCATTAGCTATTGTAACGTATATGATAATATTGAAAAAAAAAAATTCAAAGAGAAAAGAGACATTTCTCAAGCAAATTTTAGTAAATATCATGGTGAGGACTGTAAAAAAAATATCACATGCAATCAAGTGGGATTCACCTTGTTGAACAATATCTTATCAAGTTCATTCATAAAGGGGGCTTTTTAATTGTGAAAAATAAGGTCAATATATTGTAGGCATTGGAGGGTGGGGAATACACTATGGGGGATTTATAGGTATTGGGGGGTATAAAAAGGGTTTTCTAGTAAAATAAAAAATAAATTGTAAACATATGGGTTTTGTTATTGCAAACATGTATTGGGAGGGGGGTCAACAATATGATTTTTGTAAGTAATTATCAATATCTAGTGAAATTAGGGGTATTCTTTAATATCCCATGAATGAGGACAATATGACATGGTTTCACTAAATGAGGAAACAAGTATTGGGAAAATATATTCCATACAACAATATATATTCTCATCAAGAGTTCTACCAATACGGAAAAATGTTTTACTCCTTATGAATATTGGCGTTGTAAAAAAAAAATGTATCATTTGAAATTTTTTTGGTCCACATTCCTCTACACAACAAAGACAAAAGTTAAAAATTTGTGAAACGTATTTTTATTAGATATTGACAAGAAAGGATTACATGTCTTGTGATACACTTACTAATAAGATTTATATTAGTAAAAGATGTGATCTTTGATGAAGTGGAAAGACATTGTCATCTACTCCATCAACACGATACCAAGTTGATATCCATGTAACACTATCTATTTCTCCCGTAACAAAAACTCATCAATCATCTTCAAGGTATCCCAGGAGCAATAACTCGTTAATCATCTTCAAGGTATCCTAGCAGCAATAGTGCAAAGGAAGATAAGAAGTTTGAAGGAGATATATGAAACATTGAGATATGATGATGATGCTTACATGTTAAAACTTTCAATTTTAAAGAAATTTGCACAATTTAGCCATGGGTGTAAGTCACAAAGGAAAAAATCCCACATATTGAGAAGAATGATACATTCACTATGGGTTGAAAAAATATCACATATTGAGAAGAATGATACATTCACTATGGGTTGAAGATTGGAGTAAAGTGAACCTGCAAGATAAAATTCTCTATGAATAGATGTATTTCAAAATATAAAGCACATTTACATTTAGTTGTAAAAGGATTTGTGCAACAAGAATGCATTGAATATGAAAATACATTTGCTCATATAGCAAGAAATTCAAAATATAAAGCACATTTAGTTGTAAAAGGATTTGTGCAACAAGAATGCATTGAATATGAAGATACATTTGCTCATATAGCGAGAATTGAAACTGTCAGAGCTTTGCTTTTCAATATAGCATCTCAGTTAAGGTTGACACTGGACAGTTATCATATGGATGCTAAATTTTCTTTGTTAAAAGAATATTTGGTAGAACTTTATGTTGAGAAACCACAGACTAAACAACAAAACGTTCCCCACTTTGAGAGAAATACCAGAAAGTACTAATCTTTGACATTGGTCGGCCCCAGGTTTAATATGTAATAGGTGGGCCCTAAGTTTCATATGTACAGGTCGGCTTCAAGATTACGTCAGCGTTTTATTATTCCATTTGCATTGAAATGAATCACGTGAATCCGTCCACATCCTTTAAGATACACCGCTACAGTAAATGCCCCGAAATCATACTGGAAAATACGATGTAAGAGTTTATCTTGTATTGTAACTTTTTGGAGGTCAACAAGTTTGGTATGAAAATACTCCTTTCTTTCCAATGCTTTCTTCAAATGATGAAAACAGCCCAATGACGGACCACTACTACTTCTACCATAGCTGATTGGAAAAATGCTTTTGAGCTGCCTCCAAAACAGTGCCTTTAGTGAAAGGTGTTCTGCCCATTGATTGTGTTCATCCTTTGCGGCACAGTTCTTCAACAAATGCATGCATCTTTTAGTTTTTGTAGGCTCAGTTGGGACCAATATCTCTCCATATGTTGAACTTAAGGCGGCTGCCAAAACTATGGATCAAAAGACTCATTGCAGCCCTAATGATAAGGATAGATAATTATTGCCAGATTTGAACATATTTCATCCTACACAGAAAATTTCTGGAATTTATCCTTTGGATAAAGGGCTCTTCAAATTGTGGATCCAATCCTTCAGCTGGTCTCCAATTTATCACTTCTTTTCTTTATGTTAGCGCTGATTTAAACAAACAGGATTTGATTGTCTGCTTGAACGAACCATACCTCTTTTGAGTAGATGGGATACTTCATAGTCATTTCAAAATGGTCTTCCTTCGAGTAAGAAGGCTCAAGCTGTCCAAACTGAAATTGATTAGAATCCTTAAATAGTAACAACAATTATTTTTATCCTGTGGAGGATCAAACGTTTTCTGTAGGTTATGATGCATTATTAATCATCAATGGATCTAGAACTCTTGTTGTGGTGTATGGAAATTTTCCGACTATATCATCTCATTACTATCAACCAAATTTTCCGACTATATTATCTCAGTAACTATCAACCAAGGAATCAAATAATAAAGGGAATCATCAA
The DNA here is from genome assembly GCA_001517045.1 of Pseudotsuga menziesii. Taxonomy (NCBI): domain Eukaryota; kingdom Viridiplantae; phylum Streptophyta; class Pinopsida; order Pinales; family Pinaceae; genus Pseudotsuga; species Pseudotsuga menziesii. The sequence continues at coordinate 208,891 of LPNX011162981.1, read as the reverse complement.
TACTATGTTATCCATGCCTTAATCAACCTATAATCCCCATTGAACATGTGATTTTCTATCACATGTAGTTATCGATGACAAAATGGGAGTAACCCTGTACACAAATGTTGTTGGATAAGATTTCATCATTCTTTTCTTATATGTAATTGATTTGATATTCATGGGCACCTCATTGTGATTCGTACTTGTGAAGCAGTTCGTTGTTGGATAAGATTTCATCATTCTTTTCTTATATGTAATTGATTTGATATTCATGGGCACCTCATTCTGATTCGTACTTGTGAAGCTGATTCGTACTTGTGAAGCAGTTCAAAGAGGTACTGAAATCTGAATTTTAGGTCTTTGGATAAATAAATAATTTTTGGTGATACAAATCATTCAAACAGTTGTAATTATATCCATTCTTTTCTTATATGAAATATAAGAATCAATCAAATAGTTGCAATTATATCCATTTGTCAATCCAATTATGTTGAAGACTTGTTGAAGCATATTAATATGCAGACTTGTAAGCCTGTAAACACTCCCTACTATTGTTGGAAGTAAATCACTCAACGAAGATAAAAATCCACTTTGAAATGCTAATTTCTATAGATTTATGATTGACATCCTTGTGCATCTAACATCCACAAGACTATACATCATGTTTGCTGAAGTATGGTTGGTGGTTTTTGTTGGAGTATGGGTTGAATAATTGTCACACCTCTAAATATAAGGTGGACTAACTATTATTGGGGGGTCATGGGACTATGACTTGGAAATAATTGAGCACTAGTTAGTTACCTACATAGACTCCAGTACTTTAATGTAGATCATATTTTCTTGCTATTTTATTGTAACCGCTAGTTTGCCTTCATTTAATAAATACAGTTTGTGAGTTTAGTCTCACTAGTAGATTTTCCCCAATTTCTTCGTGCTCTGTTTTTCAGTTTGCTTTGTTCTTTCTAATTCTAAGTTGGTATTAGAGCGGAGAGAGGTTTCTTATTCATCTAGGATTTTTTTGAATAGACTGTAGCCTGCCGCTGCTCAGTAGATCATGTAGCCGACCCTAACTGAGAGAACCAGTTGCTATTACCAGTCAGGAGTTGTCGGAGAGCCCTTACACCCAGGGGAGCCGCTGCTGATCTGCGTAGTGGAGAGGAAGTGGGCGTCAGTGTTGAGAGATATGCATGAGCCGTGAGGTGGACGGTTTGTGGAGAGAAGTCGAAGCTTCATTGTCGTGAAGGGAAGGAGCTGCAAAGTTTGATATTGAAGAAGTTGTTGCCGTGAAGGGAATTCGTTGTAGTTTGAGATTGAAGAAGTCGTTGCCGTGAAGGGAAGCCGCTGAAGTCTAATTGAAGAAGCCGTTGACGTGAAGGGAAGCCGCTGAAGTCTGCTGCTAAGGAGAGCAAGCAGAGTAGCCGTGACTGCTACTGGAGGAATCTCTACCTATCGCTGTGAAGTAAGCCCAAGGAGAGATCCGTTTGCTGAGAAGGTCTTGTATGGAGATTATTGCCTGGAAAGCGACCAACACTTGCAGAGATGTCAAATCCGCTGGAAGAGACCTACCTCAACAAATCCAATAAATTAGATGGCTCGAATTTCATCAATTGGAAATTCAAAATGTAGACCTTGATGGAAGGTTATGGTGTATGGCGATTGCAAAGAGAGATGAAGCGAAACCTGATGTGGCTGTAGGTGCGACATCAACACAAATCCAAGATTGGGATATGTGCGAGAACAAGGCCAAGGTATCGTTGCGTATGTGTGTTAAAGATAACATAATTCCACATATCAGAGAAGCTAAAAATTCTGCTGAAACATGGACATTGCTTAAAGATTTATATGAAACTAACAATACAAATCATATTCTTTTCCTGAAAACTAAATTGCTAGGCATTAAGATGGATGGAAATGAATCTGTTAGTTCATTTTCGGGTCGCATTAAAGAAGTGAAATACAAGCTAGGAAATATAGGGGAAAAAATTTCTAGCACTGATCTTGTCACAATTACTTTAAATGGTATGCTAGAAGAATGTCAGAGGTTTATAACAGGTCTGGCAGCAAGGGAGAAACCTCCTACTTTTGAAGAATTGATAGGTATTTTGCTGCAAGAGTAAGAGAGGCGCGCGAATTTGAAGCCTTGGAATTCAGACTTCGCACTGTCGTCAAATAAGAGATTCCCAAGAGGGAAATTAGGAGAAAGAGGCAGAGGAGGCAGTTCATCACAGAGAAGACAATCTCCAAGGCCAAATAAAGGTATGCCATCTAACATGAATGAGTCAAAGAATTGTTTTTATTGTGGTCAACCTAGACATATATTAGAGACTTTATGAAGAATAGGAGTGATGAGGCTAGGAATAAACCTAGAAAATATCCAGGTCATTTTGCAGAAGACTCTTCAAAACTTGATCTCAAATTGTTTATTGCTAGTGATGATATTGATCAACCCCCAAATTTTGATTCACAGGATCTTAGACTATTTGTGTCTAATGCTGCCTTGTCTACTGAAACTGATTATGTTGATGCCTAGTTTGTGGATTCCGGAGCATCCGTACATATGACATGTAATAAGAATTGGTATACTAATTTTAAAGAAACACAGAATGGTGCCAGCATATATCTAGGAGATGACCGCGCTCATCAGATCAAGGGATATGGAGATATTCTAGTAACATTGCCAAATGGTACTGTTCATCACATTCACAATGTTGTGTATGTGCCAAGGATAAAGAAAAAATTGATCTCTGTGTCCACCATTACAGATTAGAACTTATAGGTTGAATTCTTAAAAAATTATTGTATAGTGAAGGATCAGCTGGATGAATACAGAACTATTGCAACAGGAGTCGGACCAAGAGGACTATACAAGCTTGATGTTACCAACAAAGAACATCATGCACTAATTTTTGCAACTATGCCAACAGAGAGTCTTTGGCATCAAAGGTATGGCCACATAAATCATCATGATTTATTGTTAGTATAGAAACATAATATGGTTGAAGGACTTCCCATGTTAAAGAATGAGAATGTTGCTTGTGAAGGATGTGCATTAGGAAAGATGCATAGAGATGAATTTCCCTCTAACCCTGATAGGAAAAAGAGAGATGTGTTAGATCTTGTGCATACTGATGTTTGCGGACCTATGCAGACTAGGTCTTTAGGAGGTGCATTTTACTTTATGTTATTTATTGATGATTGCACAAGATACACATGGGTTTTTTTCCTTGGAAGAAAAAGTGATGTTTTCGAGTACTTTAAGGAATTTAGAAACATGGTGGAAAATCAAACAGAAAAATCCATAAAAATCCTCCATTCAGATCAAGGGGGAGAGTATAAATCAGGGGACTTCATAAAATATTGCAAAGATCATGGAATAGTACAACAATTTACAGTACCCAACACTCCACAGCAGAACATAGTTGTTGAAAGGAAAAATAGAACTCTAGTAGAGTGTGCACGCAGTATGATGAAAGGTAAGAATCTCTCGAATGCATCTTGGGTTGAAGCCATAGCTACTGTAGTCTATTTAAATAATAGAAGTCCAACAAAGTGTCTTGATAATATTAGTCTTTTAGAAGCCTTGTATGGTTCCAAACCCGCAATTCATAATTTGAAAATATTTGGGTGTAAGGCTTTTACACATATTCCAAAAGAGAATAGGAAGAAATTGGATGCTAAAGCCATTAAATGTATTTTCATAGGGTACTATTTTGAATTTAAAGCTTACAAACTGTTTGATCTTTCTACTCACAAAGTATTTGCAAGTAGAGATGTATTTTTCCATGAGCAGGAAGCAGGAAATCATGACAACAAGATTCATGAGGAATGGCATAGAATTCTTAATGGAGGAGTTAAAGAAGAGCAGTACCAGCAACCACAATTGCAACAGCAGCCACCACAACTGCAGAGACAACATCAGGATCAAGAAGGACTCATTGATATGGACACTTCAAGTGATAGCAATCAGAGTTCACCTAGTGGTGAAGACAGATCTTCACAAAGTGGGGAGGAAGATAATCAGCTGAGAAGATCTTCACAATAGGTTCGGCTCCCAGAGAGGTATAGAGACTATGCCCTAATGAGTAGCATTTCAAATGTCATAGAACCCATGAGTTTTAATGAAGCCAATGAACATGATGAATGGCAATATGCAATGGAGGAAGAACATGAATCTATAATGGAAAATAATAATTGGGAATTGACTGAATTGCCTAAACATAAAAATCCCATTGGATGCAAATGGATATACAAACCCAAGTTTAAATCAGATGGTAGTATAGACAAATATAAGGCTAGATTGGTGGCAAAGGGGTATTCACAAACAGAAGGTACTGATTATGCTAAAACATTTGCACTAGTAGCTAAATTGAATACTATCAGATTGTTAATTGATTTAGCTACAAAGTACCATTGGAAGCTACACCAATTTGATGTTAAATATGCATTTTTGAATGGTGAGTTAAAGGAGGAGGTTTACCTTACTCAACCTGAAGGGTTTGTGGAACATGGGAAATAACACTTAGTGTGTAAGTTAAAAAAATCATTGTATGGACTAAAACAGGCACCTAGACCATGGTATGAGAAGATAGACTCTTTCTTTCTTCAACAGGGCTTTATGAGGAGCAAGAGTGATCCAAATATGTATACCAAATTTAATGAGCATGGGTATATAGTATTGATTTCCTTATATGTTGATGATTTAATAATTATAGGAAATGCAGAGAAATTATTAGATGAATTCAAGGAGAAGATGTCACAAGTTTTTGAAATGAAATATCTTGGTGAGTTACATCAATGCCTAGGTCTTGAAGTCTGGAAACATGCAGGCCAAACTTTTGTTTGTCATAGTAAGTATGTTAGAGATGGACTTAAGAGATTTAAAATGGATCAGTATAAATCTTCTATTGTTCCAATGCAGCAGAATGTGAAACTTTCTTGTCATGATGGTTCGAAGGAGGTGAATGGCACTATATATAGACAGATGGTGGGTAGTTTGAATTATCTCACCACAACCAGACCTAACATTGCATATTCTGTGAGTGTGTTAAGTCAGTTTATGGAAAAACCTCAAGAAATCCATTGGAATGCAGCAAAGGAAATACTCAGGTATCTAAAAGGAACACTTGATTATGGTATTAAATATATTGATGCATTTGATGTTGAGTTGACAGGTTACTCAGATTCTGATTGGGCTAGTAATCTGGATGATCGAAGATCGACCACTGGATATGCGTTTGGCATTGGATCTAGAATTTTTTCTTGGAGAAGTAAAAAGCAACCTAGTGTATCTTTGTCTTCTATTGAAGCAGAATATAAAGCCTTGTGTGCAACAACTTGTGAAGCTGTTTGGTTGAGAAGACTTCTTCAAGATGTTGGAGAAGAACAAAAGGAACCTACAATGATCAAATGTGATAATCAAAGTTCAATCAAGCTGGCGAATAATCTGATTTATCATGCAAGGACAAAGCATGTTGATGTTCATTTCATTTTGTTAGAGAAAAGCTGCAGTCAAATGAAATAACTCTTATGCATTGTAATACTTGTGAAAATACTACTGATATTTTCACCAAGCCTCTTGGAAAGGTTATGTTTGAGCTGTTTAGGGAGATGTTAGGTGTAGCAATCAATCCATTCTCCATTAAGGGGGAGACTAGGAAATAATGGAGCACTAGTTAGTTACCTACATAGACTCTAGTACTTTAATGTAGATCCTTTTTTCTTGCTGTTTTGTTGTAACTGCTAGTTTTCCTTCATTTAATAAATACAGTTTGTGAGCGTAGTCTCAGCAGTAGATTTTCCCCAATTTCTCCGTGCTCTGTTCTTTCTAATTCTAACTCTACTTTCTTGCTTTCGAATGGTTAACAACATCTGTAGGTTTTGGTGTAACGATAAACCTTACATGGTATCAGAGATCAGTTCCCAGATTCAACTCCCCCAAGCTAAGTTGGAGAGGGGTGTTGGAGTATGGTATGATAGCCGTACCTCTAGAAATATAATGTGGACTAACCGCCACATTGGGATCATGGGACTATGTGCTTGGTTTCAAATGATTAACAATATCTGTAGGTTTTGGTGTAACATCAAACCTTACATGGTATCAAAGCTTAGGTTCTAGGTTCAATTCCCTCGAGTTACGTTGGTGGGGGGTGTTGGATGGGGATGGCGAAACTCTAGGTGAAACGATTTGAGATGCCTTTCTTTGGGAGAAGCTCGGCAAAACTCAGGGTGAAACGTGTTTTGGTCCGCGACAAGTCTCCTAGGTGTCCCTCATGATTTCGCACAAGTCCGAAACTCTCACTAACCTCCAAATCATGATGAATCGTGTAATGTGTTTACATCATCAATTTATTAGATTCTAAGTTACATTGCATGATTACACAATGATGAATGTATTATTTAATAATTTACTAATTTGCATGGAATGAATTATTATTCTTAGGAATTATTTTTTTCATATTTTATAATTTTTATGACCCCCTTCCCCCAAATTTTCCTAAAATTTGGGAGTGGTCTCAAGGCTTCGGGAATCACGTTTTCTAGCTCCGACTTCCAGATGTCCCTGAACCTTGGGGGAAGGTTGCTATGATACCATGTAAGGTTTTCTATTACACAAATACCTGCAGATGTTGGTAAACATTTGAAACCAAACACATACTCCCATGATCATTGTCAAGCACATACTCCCATGATCCCAGTGTGGCGGTTAATCCACATTATATTATGAGGTGGGAAAGTTATTCAACCTATACTCCACCATCTGCCTCCAACTTACCTCAAATTCCCCCATCTACGTCATAATATAATGTGGACTAAGGGTTACACTAGGATCATGGAGTATGTGCTTCGATTCAAATGTTTACCAACATCTGCAAGTTTTGGTGTAATAAAAAACCTTCAGTTTTTTGATTCTTCAACTTCCTAAGCCACTGGCTTCAATCCTCCTTCTTCTACACAGCTGAACTCTTCCAACGCATGAATACTTGGGCTTTCTTCAGAAAATGCCCAAAAGTCAATCACTGCGACTTCTTGCAACTAGCTCAACCACTACATTGTGGGAGCGCTCAACCTCCGGACAGCAAGAGCACTTCAAACTTTGAATTTGTCAAAACTAGTTTTGTGTATTTTAACAAGCTACTGCTAGTTTACAAGTGGATGGCAGAAGAAAGCCATCTATCACTCACACATGGATGGCAGAAGAGATAACACTAAAGAGCAATCGAACCAAAGGAGAAAATCTAGGAGAAAGGCTCGGTAGTGCAGGCTCTCCCACAGCTGACAGCTGAACACAAGCATCAACTCAGCCTGATACCAGTTGTTGGAGTGGCACAACGGACAGTAAGCCGGCACAGGCCCATAAAACATATCATTCTATTAGCCGAGAACATAATATTTATACAGCAAAGCCTACTATTTCTTATACAGGAAAGCAAACTATAGAAGCTGTTACATCAATATTTATACTACCAGCTAGCAATTGACATGGCGACCCATCCTCACAAAAATGAGTATCATCCTGACACATAGGAGAGAAGAGCTATAATATTTATACAGCAAAGCCTACTATTTCTTATACAGGAAAGCAAACTACAGAAGCTGTTACATCAATATTTATATTGTACCAGCTACCAATTGACATGGCGACCCATCCTCACAAAAATGAGTATCATCCTGACACATAGGAGAGAAGAGCTACTGGTGGTTCCCGATGGAATTAGTTTCCAACAAATATAAGTAGATTTTAATTTTAATGTAAACCTGAGGATTAAAGAAATAGTAAATATTATGTAGTATTTTGAATTTTATTTAAATTATAAGTAATTTTTTCTTATATGCTCAATCAAATTACCACAATATAAATCCTATTCATATTTATTTTAAAAACCTGGTTCTAAATAAATATTAAAAATTACTATTTACTATACAGCTGCGTGTAAATTATTTAAAAAAAATACAAAATAGTCACTTACAAACACATTTTTAAGTTACTTTTATTTATTATAATTAATCTTTAAAAATTAAGAAAATTAACAACAAAAACAATCATAAAAATATAAATATTTTTTTATTTTAAGAAATGTAAAAAATGATTAATACCTTTACTCTAACAAATATACCGAAACACCAAAAATTGATTTTAATAGATTATAATAATAATCATCATTATCATTCATACTTTAATTTTCAACTTGTTACACTCTGGTTAATCTTCGTTTCACTTCAATTTGCATGCACAGCGTGAAGAGAACGATCGAGAGGTACAAAAAGACTTGCGTTGATAACAATCACGGAGGGGCGATTTCGGAGTCCAATTCACAGGTGGGCTCAGCGACTAACTTTTGATGCTCGAAGTTAGGTTTTAATAATTTGTATGAAAAGTAAAGTACAACTTAATTGTTTTGAATTCGCAGTTGCAAAGGTTTTCTTTTTCTCTAACGTTCCATTCCATTGCTGTGGCTTTCACATTTCAACAATTATGTTTTATTGTTGAAGGTGTCCATTAAAAGCTCCTTTTATTAATTTAATAAAATTTCTGTTGTTATTAAAGGATAGTAAAATATCATGATTACATCCGATGTTATTTATATGGAGAATGTTGGGAGGAGGCAAAAATGCTGCTTCAAGTAGTTTTCTTATATAAATATTTAGTGCCAAGCTTTTTCTATTATTGTAATATCTAAATTTTATGTCGAAATCAACTGGAAACAAATACTACTATTAAATAATAAGCTGGAAAACACTGGCAGATCTGATCTTATCAACATAAAACGAAATAGAACAGTTGAGCAGGACACGGGACACATGTCGAACATTATATTTTATTAATAAAGGGGTGGCTAACATTCTATGAAATGGTTAAATGTTGCAGTATTGGCAACAGGAGGCTGGTAAACTCAGACAACAAATTGAAATTTTGCAAAATGCAAATAGGTATGATAAGGGTAATGCATGCCATTTGCTATATTATTTTCTGTTTCGTTGCAACCATTCCTTGTGACAAATGATGTACTTCTGTTTTCTGACTGCAGGCACTTGATGGGTGACGGGCTTACAGCTTTGAACATCAAGGAACTCAAGCAGCTTGAGGTTCGACTTGAAAAAGGCATCAGCCGAGTACGATCCAAGAAGGTAGCAGAAACAATACTATTTTGCTGATTTTTGGGACTTCTCTGCTTGCGTTTATTACTAACAAAGTAGATTTATATAGAGGGAACAAACTCTTTTAATTAAATTCATATCATGTCTCAACACTATGACCAGAACGAGATGTTGCTTGAGGAGATCGATATCATGCAGAGAAGGGTATGTCTAATATTTAAAGCAGTCATATTCAAAACTGCTTTTGATAATTGTTCAATTATAGAATCAGCTCTTCCTGCTACGACCTTAAATGTTATAACTGTAATTTAACGTTTATAACAATTTTCCATAATTAAATTGTACAGGAACACATACTCATCCAGGAGAATGAAATTCTTCGCAGTAAGGTATTCATTCTTGTGGATAAATCTAAATGTTTAAAATAAAATTGCAGCAGACTTGTATGCTAATTTTCTTATTTTTAATCTTATAATTCTCAGATAGCCGAGTGTCAGAATAGCCACAACACGAACATGCTATCCGCTCAAGAATATGATGCATTGCCAGCATTCGACTCTCGAAATTTCCTACATGCAAATCTAATCGATGCGGCCCACCACTATGCACATCAGGAGCAAACAACGCTTCAGCTTGGGTGGGTATTTCCTTTTTATATCTTCTTTCCATTTTACAATCCTTCTCTTTATGTAGTCGAGTTGTCAATATGGTTGCCTAATACCAACTAGGGCACTCTCCTCTGTATTTTCAGCTGAAGGTTGAATCGGTGGATGCTTTAAACTCAATCAAGGCTTTTGAAAAATATGTTGTAGCCTTGAATGAGATGCCTCTGGATCCCAGTTGAAGTATTTATACGAGGCAGTAGCACAATGAAGGAGACAGCTCCTCGTATGAATATGAATTTATGATATTAAGCTATGATTTGTCGGCTTTATATATAGCTGTTTGAAACAAAGAATAGAACATATTAGCTATTTTTTCTCGTGCATGCTATCTTTATGTTGAATATAAGAGACGAAGCTTTACCTCGACATAGTTTCATTTTCATGCCTGTGGTTCGGTCGATATAGGCTTTTGCTTTCATTATATTCGAAACACCAGTATTATTTGATATTTCACGTTATAGAAGTTTGAAACTAGTACCAGCTACGAAAGATAGGCAAGGGAATAAGACTCCGTTCCAGCTGCCTCTTTTAGTAAAATCTGTGAACATGTCTCAATTGGTATATTGTGGTAACCATGTAAATTTGCACACTTATGTCTCAATTGGTATATTGTGGTATCCATGTAAATTTTCACTCTTATGTGTCAATTGATAGCTTGTTGTAAAACCATGTAAATTGATGTCTCAATTGATAGCTTGTTGTAAAACTGGATGTAAATTTGTATATTGTGGCATCCATGTAAATTTTCACACTTATGTCTCAATTGATAGCTTGTTGTAAAACCATGTGAACAAATTAGTAGATGAAAAAGGCACTGTTGATATAGCTGTCTTCATGCTGAGAATATTTACTAACGTTTCAATCGGTAGCTTATTGTAACCATGTACAAACAAATTAATAGGTGGAAAAGGCACTGTTTATAAAGCTGTTTTTATGGTGGGAATATTTAAGTATGTTCGTTTTTTTGCAGTTGTCCCTCGAATTTTTATTGATTGATTATTTTGGTTGCCACCTGTATGAATTGAGACAAGAAAATATGTGTGTTTTTGGAAATGCTGTAATGAGTTACATCAGTTTTCCAAAGCAGAAATTTCAATGCTCCCATTTTTAATTGAATATGGCTAAAATTAACCAGCCTGTTGCTTAGGCTTTAATGGGATGAGGATGAGGTTGCTTAGCAAGCTGCTACTAGATCTAACTGTCTGCTGAACAGCTACCATAACATTAAAACCTGCGTAGCAGGCTAGTTATTATAACTAGATCCAACTGCCTGCACATCCTAATGCCTCCACAGTACAGTAGGCTGGTTATTGATGGCCATTGAATAGATTCAATATCAAACCTCTGATCAGGGTATTCAAATAGCTTAAGATTAGAGATTTAAACCAAACCAGTGAAGACTCCGTTGCGAAGCTGTCATCCATGTACCTTTCAGACTACATTCAGGATTTATTAATGAGAGTTTTGATTAAAGTTCAGGATTTCATAATGAGAGTTTTGATTGAAAGTTTGGGTCTTAATAATGCTATATTTTTAATGTTTTAGGGTGATGTAGTTAATTTTGTTAGATAATTTTAGTGTTAGCTTCAGAAGGATGTGAAATAGGAAGGTTCACGTGCTTCATCAAAGAGAATTTTGATATTGTATTTTTAGTAGAGTTTTCTTTATATATATATTTATTTTTAATTAAAAATATATATTAATATTTTTTAAGTATTTATTGTTTTAATATTTTAATTTATAATATAATAATTTTAATATGCTATTAAACTTTAATTTTAATTTGTATTAAAAGTTTTTACTACATTTTATTGGTTTAAACTGTGTATTAAGTTATGTTGAATTAGTTAAATTAGATCAGAATTCCTGTTACTATAATTTTTAAACTGATTTTTATAGAAAGCCCAATATCTATACCAAAGGTGTATTCAATTAAGTTTATTTTATTTTATTATTATTTATAATTTTAAAAACATATAATACTAGTGATATACTTAATTTTAAGTAATTTTAAAATAAATAATAAAAAATAATATATTATGTAATTAAAACCTATTAAAAATATAAAAGTATTATTTTTAAATTTTTCTAAAACTAACAACTTAAACAAAAATATTTGATTAAAATATTCCCAAAAAAAATGCCCACAATCTAAAAAGGTTTAACCGAGAGAAAATGGCTGGGAAAGGTTTAATCATGAGGATGGATCTTTATATTTGTCACACTACATGTGTGAACTCTACTTTGTTTATAAGAGTGGTCACAACAGAAAAAGTTTGACAAAGAGGATTGTAATATGTTATTTGTAACTATTTATTATTAATAGTTTTTTGAAATCTTTTTATATAATTTTGAAAAAGTGAAAAACAGAATTTTGAGATTTTAAATAATTCATTTTTTCCTAACCATAGTTCAAACATATATAAAGAAAACAACCATAGTTATTTGATGTCAATTCTTTTATAACAATTTTATTACAATTATGTTGAGTAAAAGCATTGGAATCATAACATGGAAAAGTGATAGTTTCATTATAAAAATTCTATTATAAACTACAACAAATAGAATCAATCAAGATTAATATACAACAAATAGAATCAATCAAGATTAACATTTGATATTATGCATCTTTTATATATATATTCAAAGTTATGGTTTTTTTATAGGTGAAATGTTACAAAATTAATCTTACTATCTATGGAATCATTTCACATGATTAACCTCCCAATTCGAAGCTAAACTTATTCCTTTTTTCATGTATGTTGGAAATCTAATCCTTTGGGTTGGCATTTTTCCATATTATATTATTATTATTATTCATTTTCATGAAAAAAGGAAATAATGAGTAGTGGGAAGAGGGAAAGTCACCTAGGAGTCCAAGATGCTTATGAAACCAAGGGTCACTTCTCATGTGTATATTTACATCAATTAATGAGAAGTAAGTGTGCTTTGACTCCTGTTTTTCTTTTTTCTATGGTTAATTTATTTTTCTATATTAGTTTTGTGTTTGCCAAAAATTATGTATACCCTAATAAGCTCTTGAAAATGGTATAAGAACGTATTTTAAACCTATGGCTTGTGATCATATATACCTGCTAGCCTCTAGTATGCCATTCTCTAATTGATAACCTACCATATGTTTCACCACCAAAACCCCTAATTTATGGCATATTAATTATTCTGCATTTCATTTTTACCTTCTTTTTTTTTCAGAAAGAAAAATGCCTATCCTTGATATTCAATATAGAATCAAAGGGCATCTGAAGTGCCATCCATGTCCTAGGGTTACAATCCAGCAAGGTCACAGAGAGAGTTCAATTCTGACATAAACCTGAAACGAGTCTCAACTCACAAGAGCTGCCAAGGGGGAGATCGACTTACTTTTCCACAGAGAACATCATTCCATTCAGAGAAAAAAGGAGAATTATGTCCCACATAACCATATCAACCGTGAACACAAGAACATAGAGCTACTATCTAAAGGTGCCCACTCCAAAATCAACCAAAAAGGTGCAAAAAATAAAAGGAGAACAAGCTCCTGCACCGAGCTCAAAAGAGCTGAAAAGTGTCATGAGAGGCTAAAAGGACATCAAGAAATTCAGAGTAACTACCATATCTAGGAGCCAAAGACAAGGCAGATTTAGATAGGCTATCTGCGAGCTGATTGTGTTCACGGTAGGTATGACTGAAAGACAGGTGAAGAAAACAAGTGCAGAGTTTTCTTATATCCCTACACCAATGACTGAGATCTGGCAGAGAGAGGGAAACAATACCCTTTTCCTAATTAATAATGACTGTAGAGTCACCAAATATGTTTAGTGTAGGAATCCCCATCAACTGAGCTACATGCAGAAGAGCCCAAAGTGCTAACAGTTCAACTTTAGTGTTAGTGCAAGTACCAGCCCCCAAAACAAACTCGTATGAATGAGACTCATTCAGGAATAAGCAGAAAACGACTCCTCCAATGTTATTAGCAGATGCCCCATCAAAAAAACCATAGGGGAAGACAAGAACAGGGCATGAACCATAGGCTCTAGTCTTTTTGACCTTTAAACTGGATGGTCGATACATTTGTGAGAAGTATGCAATCTGATGGAGTAAGCTCAGGACATATAACTTTTTTCCTTCAAAACTAATAAAATTCCTTGCTTTCCAAATAGCCCAAATAGCAAAAGAAGGAAGATAGCAGCAGACCAAATGTCTAGAGAACCTGGCAATCCAGTTACCCAGAAAAGTACTGAGGTTATCGCACTGGTGGGGAAGCAAGAAGTGGTGCTGATCACTTAGGTGAAAAAAAACATTCTTCTAGATAGAGCAAGAAGAAAACATATGTTAAACATTGTCTTCACCCGAACCACAGAGTGCACATAAATTGGGCCCAATCCAACCTCTCTTCTGGAGATTATCCCAGGTTAGTATTTTTTTCTCCAAAGCCAGCCAAACAAAATATCTATTTTTTTTGGGTAGAATGCCAGACCAAATAAGGGCATGTAATCTGTTACTGGTCGTGGGAGATGAAGATTGTACAATACGGTCATAAACCAACTCAGCAGAAACATAACCATATGCTTTGTTATGATCCCATAAAAGAGAGTCAGATTGAGAATTGAGCCTCATCCTTCCATATTCCAGACCTCTCGTGTAATTGTCCCATGCAGCCTTCCATTCCCCAGCAATACATAAGTCCTCGACCGTATACCAATATTGATGTAGACCCAAGATTATATTGTGTGCTTGCAAGAGAGTAGTGATACCCAGGTCCTCCAAGTAATATCTGAGCCTTGTAGGCAGTACATGAGATGATCATGTTTCGATGGTTGGGTCAATGCCCATGAGTACTTCTTGTCCATTTCCCACTTTCCAAGATAAACAATTTCCCAGCCATGAAAGTGTATGCAGAAACCCTTTCTAGATTACTGAAGCTCCACGGACAGTAAAGTTTTTACCTCTGAGCCATGCCACCATAGAAAGATCCTTCAGGTACTTTCAAAGCTCCTTCAATCTTAGACAAAGTGATAGAATCGATGAGACCATGGGAATCCTCAAGTGAGATCATGGAGGGGTACATCATGAGTACTTTGAGCTGGGAAAGCAAGCAGGTTTGTTTATCATCTCTGAAAATATGAGTAAAATGTCTACGACCCAGCTCCTTTAGAGCAACCTCATCCTCAATACTTTGTCCATCTTCATCCTCTAAGGACCAAATAGTGTTATGATTCCTTCTACTCGAGGCCAATGCATGAAAGAACTTGGTGTTTGAATAATCGTACAGAGCCCACTTTGCTCTACTCTTGAGTTGCCAAGTGAGTAAGTAGTGATCCAACAACTTCTTTTTTTTGGATCTGAGAAAAGTCAGAGACAACTGATCCTCATGGGAAAGGATACCCGAGGAAGAACCAGAGAGCAGGGTACCTATTTCCTCATCTAGCCTAAGAGAGTCTGATTCCATAATGATTCCTTTTTCTTTGATCTAGCCTTTTACTTCCTTCTTAAGAAGTCAGAACTAATGGGAGAAGAGGTCCAAGTGATTTTCAAAAGACGAGGGTTTCAGCTCAAGCCATATCTTGGAGATCCAAAGATTGAAATCCGGATCAGTAATCCAGGATCTATTGAATTTAAATGGGAAGTTATAGGACCCCACCGATTTATTCCATTCAAGGCAGATTGGAAAGTGATCAGAGATATCAGCATCGTGAGTCCACACACAGTGAACCTTGAGTGAGGGAATCGAATAAGAAAAAAGTAAGAAGCGGTCGAGTCTTTTATTGATCCCTTCTTCCTCAACCCTACCATTTCTCCAAGTGGGTCCAGCATTGGATGGGGAAACATCCACAAGACTAACATAAGCAAAAAGGAGTTTGAAATGAGAAGCAAATGGATCGAGGACAGCTCTCTTACCCTAGGTCTCCGAGGCACTCACGGTTAAGTTAAGGTCCTCCCCTAGGATCAGATTAGGAGTATAGAGAATGCCCCCTCTGAGAGCCTTTTCCCAAAAAATATCCCTATTCCGGTAGGGGCCGTAGCAATTGAGGATGGCTATAGGGACGGTCATACCACGGAAGTTTTCCTTGATAAGGATGCCAGCTACAGTCTGAAAGGCACGACATCTAACCCGGTGAGGGTTCCAGGACATAAGTAAACCCCCCGAGAGACCAGAGGTACTAATGGCACATAATTCCCAGCTAGGCAAAAGCTTAGAAAAGGCTAGTAGAGTAGGGTAAGTGCTACACATAGTCTCCTGAAGGAGTATCATGTCAAGAGAAAGGGAGTGAAAAAGGGACCGAAGGCAACATTGTTTGGTCTTTCCTCCTAGACCTCTAACATTAAGGGATAGGATTTTCATTAGGGAACAAGATGGAGGGGAGGCGAAGCTCTAAGTCCCCGATGATGGTACCCTCTTGCAGCATTTTTAATGCATACCAAGAGAGGGTTATAAGGTGGTGAGGCTGAAGAGAGGACCCCTGAAGAATCCAGTTTGTCCTTCTTTTTTTTCCTGACAATCACGTTTTCAAAACGGATAGAGTTCAAGTGAAGGGTAGAAGGGGAGGAGAGGGTTTTAGAAGAGAAGATTGACAGAGATATTTGGAGCGAGGGATTGAAGGAGGGAGAAGTTACAGGACTATGAGGTAAGGGGAGGAGAGAGGGAGGGGAAGCTATAGGAGGGAGTGGTGGAAAATCCACAACGGAGGTAATAGACGACACAGGGGAGGAGGGGAGTGGGCTCATGAGGGGGGAAGGAGGAAAACCGGGTGAAGGTGCCTGTGAGAAAAGAATTAAGGGAGAGGTAGGCACAACTAAAGAGACCAAAGGAGGGGTTTCTACCATGGAAACATTAGATGGACAAGCTACGACAAGAGCAGGGTCCAAATCATTTAAAGCCTCAAGTAGAGATTCATATACATCTTCAAAAAGAGAGAGAGACTGGGAATAAATACCATTCTTTGGATGCTCCGATGCAAAGGAAGTAGAAGGACCGTATGAGACAGGTGTACCATCCAGGATGGTATAAGATTGATCGTTCAGAAGGATAGGACACGATCTCCGAAGATGACTCGTATCATGGCATCAACTGCAATGGAACAATACGTGAAGGTAATCAAGCTTTTGGACCAAAAGTCTCTCCTTGTAGAGGATCTCCATTTCAACAGGTAAACCATGTGTAATATCCATCTCCACCAGCACCCGAGCCATTCTTTTATCAAAGGTGATATGGAAATCATCGTCAACTACTACAAATATACCGATCGTGTCAGCAATGCCTTCAAGAATTCTTTTGCTACAGAGGGGAAAGGGGAGAGAAGGAAAAAGAACCCAGAGGTGATGCTTCATCACCCTTTCCTTTAGAGGATCGAAATGGGTATGCCAACGCCCTAGAACCAAAGATCTAGGTCCAATACGCCAAATTGTGTTAAGAATAAGCGCAACATGGTCATCTTCCAAAAAAATGAAGACAATCCATCCATTAGAGAGTAAGCTGATGGTCAGTACATAGGTTAGAAATAGTTTTCAGTGATCCATTGCCCAGTCGACCCAGGATTTCTTACCCAAATGACAGTATTCTAGCCTACCCACCAGGGCACGTGAGCACAGAGAGGACACTCGGTCCATGAAAATGTCGTGGCCAAGGACGTAGCGAAATTTCCTTGATAGGGTTTTAATACCTTTGGAATGATGCCTGCTATAGTTATGGGAATAAGCCCTGATTTTAGCCATGATGAGGAACCCCAGCAAGTCAACCCAAAACGTGCCAGGGAGGAAGACAACGAAAAACCCAAAACCCCCACTGAGCATGTAAGTGGGAAGGTGAAAACCTTGAAAACCACCGGTGTCCAAGAAACCGAGAAAGAACAGAGTCAAACCACAAGAAGAATCCTAACACGGAACCCAAAAAGGACTCTGTTGCCAACACACCCAGTAGAAATCCGGAGGACTAAACCTCGACTGACAGGAAAGAAAAGCCCAAGGCTGTTGCACAAACAAGAACCTTCCGGTCTGACAAAACCCAAAGAGTAAAAGGGATGAAAAAGATAGGGAGAACGGACAAAGAACACTGCAAAACCCAGGGAAGGAAAAGGACTAAACCCTTGTTCCCCAGAGTAAATCGGAGCTAACCCAGAAGTCAACCATATGTGTGCTGACGGGGGCAAACAGGAAATCAAGAGAAAGAACGACTTAGAAACACATGCAGGGTTGGTAACCCTAATCACCCGAAACATAGAGGCAGCTGAAGAAAATCGAATTCATTCCCACTTTTTTGCTTGGTTGGTACTAGTCCCCCTGGAAAGGGGAGGAACTCCAAGAACGCCACCCTCTGTGAGACAGCTACAACTCAACAGAATCGAGAAACAATCAAAGACCCAA
Organism: Pseudotsuga menziesii; assembly: GCA_001517045.1. Taxonomy (NCBI): domain Eukaryota; kingdom Viridiplantae; phylum Streptophyta; class Pinopsida; order Pinales; family Pinaceae; genus Pseudotsuga; species Pseudotsuga menziesii. The sequence goes on along the minus strand of LPNX011162981.1, from coordinate 190,787 downwards.
AACAACGGAGGAAGGACACTTGCCAAGAGATAATAAGGAAACCAGAACAGAGCGAGGTCAGATGAAAAGGCAGAGGAAATCCTAAGAGCTCAGAGAGAGGAACGAGACGAGCCATGGGCAAAATACAATCCCCCTGAGACAAGGCAGAAGCGACCATGGCCGCACTCATAGCTCGTGTAGAGCACGTAGTGGTGCATCTTTAGTCCAAGACCAATATCCCTTCATTTTATGTTTACCTGCCAACACCATTAATTCCTCTACCTACTCAGTCCTAAAAATATTAATTTTAGTGTGCACCATTAGTCGTCAATTTTATATTGGGAGAAAGTCGTTTCTTATTTGTATGGTAAAGTTCTTCCAAGCTTGCAAGTCTTCCATCTGCAAATTTGACCTGCTATTGTGAAGTCATTCTTCTATCCAAAATATTCTCTTTGCATTTTGAAATGATTGATAGTTTCTCTTCCCCTCACTTAACATGAGGATACCTGAACCGAGCCATCTCCATTACCTGGCACGATCATTCTCATGGAATGTGTATGAAGAGTGTTGATGTCTAAAGGCTTGAGAACTATGTGAAGTCATGGAATGATCAATGAAGGTGCACCGGAGTGCATCATTATTGGAAATCATTTAACCATTCTTCGACTGCAAATATTTGTTGAGAGATGAGACCCCATAAAGTTGTTGTGACAATACACTAAGTTTATGTTCCGGCGTGTGCTCTCATTAGTGGATTTGGTGATTTTTTCTCAGTTTGAATGTTGTTATTGTAACTACGTTTAAGTTTTGAATGTTATATGTTGCATGATACATACTCCTCCTATGAACATACAATTTTTGGTGGGAAAATTTGTCAATGTCGAATGAAGATAGAGATGTTGGTATTATTGGAGTAGAATCACCCAAGAAGAAGCAAAATTCTATTTTGAATCTTCTGCATTGGAATCAAAGTCCCAGACATGGATGATTTGAGGGGAGAAATTTAGCCATGGGCTATTTTTCCATGTTTTTCTCCAAAAAAAGATTTACCATTTTGCATTTTTTGAAGCCCTGTTTCTCCCAATTTTGATGGGGTAAAATTTTTTCATCATAAAAATCACCAAATTATTATATAAACGATATAAAACCCTTGGAAATTAAAATATTTTTTGAAAATATTGCTAAACATTTTATAGTTGGCGTTTTAAGAATTGGTAAGATTCGTCAACATTTATACACTTTTAAATAAGTATGGTTCCTTTAAATCATCCCCGGTCCTAGATTAGAAGAGTTGATTGAGATTGCACCTTGAACTTCTAGTTAGTTTCAATCGATTAAGATTGAATTATATAATGAACAGATCAAGGAGTTCATCAAGTTTGATGTTGTAAGACTGTAGAACTGTGCGTTGGACTATTAAAAAAAATGCCCTTTGATGGTGTTCTGGAAGTTGTTATTGTGGATATTTTGATTCTTCCATGAATCCGTAGAGATACGTGGAATACTCACCATTCTGAGACCTTCTCTCCACAATGCATAAGCTTGATCTATTATATGCAATGTTATTCTAGTGTTGTAAGCATGTAATCTATCTCCCTCGGTGGTGGAACTCTCAATATTTAATTATCCATCTCAAATGTTGAATGTTGTGTGCTTCCCTCCACTATTGGGGTCCATGTAATATCCATGATCTAGATCCGAGCATTAACTTCTACTGATATAATTAAAATGTGATACAAAATATTACATTGACATAAATCACTTTCTTTATGCAAGGAAAAACATAGGTAGTACTAGAAAAAATGAGAATGATAGAGGGATAAAGTAATCAACCAAAGGACATGTTTGGACAAAGAGAGTTCAATCCCAAAGCACCTAGAAGTTGGGCCCTTTTAAGTTTTGACCATCAACTATAGTGAAGTCTACTCCCAGGTTTCTGGGTGTCCCTACCAATGCAAACTGAGATTGAACAATCACTTCCAATTGAAACAAGGATTATGGAAGGATTATATAATATGTTAGTCATTTATTAGACAAAAAATAACATGAACATGTTTTTAACACATATGAAACAATTTGAGGGAGTTTGGGGGTGTTTGGGCAAAAACTCGGATTTTGTCCTAGGGTAATCCTACGCATAAGAGGCCACTCAAACACAGTACGAACCCAAATAATTATTGATAGGAGGGTTATTTTGGCTTTTGGGGTTAATTTACAACCTACAACAACTTACATAACACTAAATGAGTTTACAGGTCATTAATCATACTAAAAATTGTAAAACTAGTCAAAATTGACTAGTCAATGATAAATTTCTAATCTGACTTTTATAAGAATTGCAACTAATGATCCACATAGTTTTATATGGAATATTTTATGCATCATCTAATTCAGATATATTAGGGATGATTTTAAGAACCCCCCTTAGATTTATATGTATAAAAAAATGTGTGAATCTCCCTCATATATAGGAAAATTTGAAGGATATTTTATCAATAATATAATACGTATATATAAATGTTTTGGAGAATCTTTCATTTTCTTATATAATGTTGTAAAATATTGGCGAATCTTTCAATAAATTATAAGATATTGTAAAATCTTAGCAAACATTTCACTGCATTATAAAAAATTGTAAAAACTAGTGAATCTTTCATTGATTTATAAAATATTGTAAAAAATTGGCCAATCTTTTGCCAAGAAAATTCACCATCTCTTTGATTCCTAAGAAATCACAATTCATTTTGTTTTCACTTTTCCTTCTAGTGGGTTTCTCTTCGTATTATTTCAATTCTTTCTGACACCAATTCTCATACAATCATGCAAATCAACCAATGCTAAACTGAACAACCTAATTGCCGAAACTATTATGTAACTTATTTCTCACTAAATTATCTTAATTCTAATTGCTAATTCAATCTTCAAGTATAAATCACTCCTTGTGGAAAAATGAAATCACTCTACCAAGAATGGAAATATAGAACTATTCATAAAGATAAATCATATATAATATTTTTGCAAGAAGTTAAATCCTATATTACTTTTGCAAGAATTTAAATCTAATCAACACTCATGCAAGAATGAAATATCTTTTATATGTTGTTGACATAAAATCCAATCTCTAGAATTCTCAATTCTACTTGACCATGAATTATAACCACGCATTCATCTAGATTTGTTTCAGCAGTAATTAATCATAACGAATTCAACATGTGATATCCATTCAACAATAAATCTTGTAATTATCAAGAAATCACTTGCATACCCTAAGAGAGATTACACATGCCAAGTAATCAATTGTTTCAACAATGCAAGATTCACACAATTTAATTAACTAATTGTTTCAACAATGTATTAATTATACATATGCCTCATTGATCCAACAACACACTACTCGCATAATCCACATACATGCATTATATGAACAAGTTATCACACCAAAAGAATTTTGAAATTCTATAGCTATTCAAACTAGGTGAGATCAGTGACAAGGTGGGCCTTTGCCTCCTAACAGACCCGCCTTAAAAAAACTAATGCTAAGATATTGTGGGACCTTTCCTACTGTTTCAATAATGTATTTAATTCTACAAAAATATCTTTCCTCTACCCACATTGGAGAGGTATTTCCTTAATATTAAGCTAGAGAAATGATTGGTTGTTGCACTTTTAATTGCTTCTCTATGCAAGTTTTTAATATTTCTATGACCTACTCTAATCCAAGTCATTCTCAATGTCAACTACCATTCTTCTTTCCCCTTGTGAAAAATCCACTCCTAGTCCCTTAAAGCTAGTCATTTCTCTATATGAAAAGATTTTGATATTCCTTCTCTCAATTTAGTCTTTTTCTTTTATTTTTGTTTAACCTTTTCCCCTCTTCAAAATTTGGTTTACAGTGGTCCTCACTATTCAAATATCAAGAAATGTTATTTTCTGTTTGAAATGTAACTTAACTAAATGACACAACTTGGAAATCTAAAAAAAAAGTTTCAAGAAACTAAAATTTCATAGGAAAAATTTCTAGGCATTTCCAAGAAATTTCTATGGTATTTCCACTTTGTAAAAGTTTCCTTGTATGTTTCAAGGAAATGGAGGGGTTGTGTTTCTAGTAACATATATTTCCATTACTTAGGAACCATGAAAGGTTCATATTTCTTAAACATAATATGCGTAGATGATAATATTTGTGAGTTGTTGCAATTTATTTTCGAAAATCAATTAGTTCATTTGGAGGATAATCATTGATGTATCCTAATTGAAATAGAATCACATGTGAGAATATTATCTTAGAGCGATAATATAATATTTTTTCAAAGGAAGAGGTATCTTCTCTATTGTGCAAGTCACTAACTCTATAAGAGGTATGCGGGAAAATGATAACTCTTCACATTTTCATTGTTCATTGAAATGCTTACTTTATTTTAACATCCACATGGGAATCAAAACCACCAATGATGTTGTTAGAGGTGTAAAGAGTACTCAAGAGTGAACTTTTTCCTTACACTTTTGTATGGGTCTTCTTCAATTAATTTATCTAGGAAGGAAACTGAAGGGGCATCTATTTTTAACCATACCACTGAGTGATCCTATACATGATGCAAATATAGCTTGAAATCATTAATTGTGGATTGTTTTGTTTGACCATTACAAATGCCAAATTGCTAACATGTGCATTAGCATTACATCCTTCAAAACTCTCTAACCCAAAACAACACCTCATACTTTACTAAGCTTTTGTTTAGGAGACAACAAAATATTTTGTTCCCTTGGGCGAGATTGGCCAATCTACCTCTCTTCTTGTATAAAATTAGGAACTAGAAACCTCAGAAAAATGATATTTCTTAGCTTTATAATTTGCAATAGCAATGCTGGAATAAGCTCCACCAGCCACTTCCATGTTTTTCCCCATGGTATATCCCACAACCATGTCTCCACTAGGCCAATCAATTCCTCTTGTATTACAATTTACTCACTATGCCAAGGATTGATTTGATCCCGTGTGCAAAGAAATGGTAACAAGAACATGGTCTTCACCCTTTACACCCTTATTATTAATACTTATGTGTCCATTCATTGTGATGTTTCCAACCTAAGAAATGTCATGAACATAATGCTTTCACATCATATCCTTTCTAAAACACAATTGAAATTCTTAAAAAATATTTCCATATATATGACATGAGATGCACCGAAATGGTAGAATTGAATAGTCCAAGAACTGGGTATAGCTCTTATCACCATAAAGTATATATATGATCTCAAAGAGCTGTCTCCTTATATCAATATCAACTATAAAATGGAATATCATCCTTATGTATTCCTCCTTGAATGAGTTATCAACCATTATTGTCTTTCCAGTTTGTTACCAATTGAATATATACCCTCCGTTGACCATAAATCCATACAGAAGTTTGAAAGCTTGAACCATATCAGTAGGATTGTGACCACCTCATCCTTGGCATCAAAATATAGGTGCTATGGTTTGAGGTTTAGGCAACCATGACTCTAAAACCACCATCCTTTGATAATATTGCGGGTTTCTTCCTTTGACTGAAAGATGAAAACAATATAACCACAAGCAAGTACATGGATGACGGGTTTGTAAGCGAGCATAGAGAAACATCTATTCTGGACCTATTCCTTATGACATAGGAACTTCTCCACAATGGTATTACCTGAAAAATCCAAACCTAATTAGCCTAAATACCCTCCATCACCACCATACTAACCTTGTATTTTCTCCTCCTAAGCATCTTCCTAGTTTTTTTTAGGTGGCATTGTTTCTATATCCTTTGACACACCTACACCTTCTCTTCTTAGAGTTTCAAAATCCATTTTTCTACCAAACAAATGCTACCTTCATAACCCCTATCCTCCATAGTCTCTTCATCATTCTTATCAAAGTTATTGTCTATAAAGTTGTGATTATGTAAGCTATATGTCCCATCCCCTTTTCTCTAAATACATATTGGAAAGTTGGAAAACATATAATATCACATGGAATTTATGGATCGAAATCCCAAGCGATTAGCTTTGACCTTGGGTGAAGGAAAATACCTCTTCACCACCTTCATATATGATTTTCCATAACTAATAAGGTCAATATGATAGGATAACCTTGCCACCTTGGCATGGTGATTAAATTCACTTAAAGAGTTTTGACAATGATCCTCATGTGAACTTGATAGCTCATTAAATCTATTAAATGAAAATAATCCATGCCCCATTGGCACTATATGTTTGGAATCAATCAATTGTGATGAAAATTCAAGTTCCAAAAGCCTATCATGGGACCCTCAACCAAAATGCTCAAAAAAAATTATGCTCTCCATTGAGTCATCAGAATAATCCACTAATTGGACATTGTGATCTTCATTGGTTAGAGTTTCCATTGTTAAAACCCTATCTTAGCCATCAAACTCTTTCATTGTTCCCAAACTCCATTTTAACATCATCAATATCATATACTTATGCACATACAATTTTCACATTAAATTTATTCATATTGTCTACTACTTAATATTCGTAAGTATTCTTTAATACAATACATGCTTGTTCATATGATTTTGTGACATAAACCCTTGAATATATTGGTTCATCACATGCACAATTTATGAGAGAAACTGCTTCATTATATTTCTATATAATTTCTTTTAAGGATTTCTTTCCATTATCATCAAATACTTTTTATTCTTGATTAGAAGGAAAACCATAGCTTCTAGTCAAAATATTATATAATCTTTAGTGATAAATATGGGTTGCATTGTTTTACTCCAATAGAAATAGTTTGTGACATTAGGTTTGGAAAACATAATATTTCTCATCTAAATTCTAAAATAAGCAAGAAAGAAATGCATGCTGCAAAATCACTACAACTTATCCCACTCCAAATTGGCACAAAACATGTATCCTGAAAACAAGAGTTAAGCCCACACATACTTGCATAATAAAGGCATAATTTTTAATCTCTTAAAACCTAATTTTAACCTAAAAATGTGTAACCATTGAACAAACTGTTTGGATACTAAAATAAGGCTATATTAAACCATTATGAAAAAATTTCTCTCTTTTAACCATTTACAACT
>LPNX011162981.1:173124-183714 GCA_001517045.1 Pseudotsuga menziesii | reverse complement strand
CTTTATATATATATATATATATATATATATATATATATATATATAATCACACACTAAATATTTTTTTTAAATAATAACCAATCATATATATTTTAATGATAACCACTGCAAATAATAACCACACATTAAATCAGAATATATTTTTTTAAATGATAACCAATAATATATTTTTTAATGATAACCACTACAAACAAATGAATTGCGGAAACACTCTTGCATGCAATTTAAGTGACATTAAAATCCATACTATAATTTGCAAAGTTGTTCATATAGCCCAAACAATATTTATTTTCCTAATTAATTAGTAGACATTCATTATTGCATTGCTATTATATAGTTTCAAGAGTTAGTTGCATACAAGACTCAAAATAGTAAGTGTTATCTATGAAACTAGTGTGCATAAATGGCTTGTCTTAGCTAGTTGTAAGCTCCTTTGTCCATCCATCTTTATTGCGGTATTTTTACCGCAAAATTGTTTGTTTTGTGCATATATATTTAATATTGTGTATATTTATTAAATAGATTAAAAAAACTAAGTTCAAAAATTTAAGGATGCCATGAACTAATAAAAATGTCAATTCTTTACCATAAAATTGTACAACATAACATAATGAAATAATGTAAGGGTTGCATAAATTAATAAAAAAACCATTCTCCATCCATTTTTCATGGCATTTTGTTGCCCTAAAATTATAATACATAACCCAATGAAGTAGTTTTTGTTTTGTGTATATATATATACTAAATATATTTTAAAAAACTAACTTGAAAAATTAAAGGATGGAATAAACTAATAAAAAAACAATTTTACATCCAGTTTTCATGGTCGTTCTTTACCTTAAAATTGTACTTCATAATACCTTGAAGTAGTTATTGTTTTGTGCATATATATACTAAATAAATTTGAAAAAAAACTAAGTTGGAAAATTTGAGGTTGCATATTCTAATAAATATTTCATTGTCCATCTAGGTTTTATGGGTACTCCATAACATAGTGAAGTAGTTTTTGTTGTGTATATATACTAAATATATTTAAAAATATATATAGTTGGAAACTTTAATGGGAGCATAAACTAATAAAAAATCCATTATGCCAGAAAACTATGAAGTAGTTTTAGTTTTGTGCATATAAACTAATTTCTTTTTAAATAAGATACAAAATTTAAGGGTTGCATAAACTAATAACAAAAGTCATTGTCCATCTAGTTTTCATGGAAGCTTTTTTATGCTAAAATTGTACTGCATAACATAACACCGAACCTGCAGGGTTAGAGAAATTGGTAATAAAGAATTGATACAAAAAGTTGTAAATGGAAGGTCATGAGTTCAATTCCTTGTGAGTTAAATTTATTAAAGGGGTGGCAGGTGTGGGGGGGATCCTTCTGGATCCTAGAGGACAAGTTGAACAAACCTTCGCTTGGGGTCTTGGCTATAGGACCAATAATGAGGCCGAGTGGTTGGCTCTCCTTCAGAGAATGAAAATCCTAGCTAACAAATATCTCTCTAGGATTGCGTTATTGTGAGATTCTCGTCACGCCATATATAAAATTCTCAATGGGTATACCACATGCTCTATAAAGTGTTGTCGTCTGCATGATAAAATCATTCCTCTCTTATCTAAGCACTATGAATTATATCACATTCTTCGCACAAATAATGTTGATGTTGACGCCTTGGCTAATATGGGGGCCTCCTTACCCCAAGGCCACTATTGTCCAAACGGTCAAAACTCACACCCCAAACCCATACCTTAATGAATTTGTGGGATGAAAATCTAGACCCCCACCACATCGACCTCACCTCCAAGGATTTTTATGAAGGCGCTTATGTTTCAATGCGCCATCCTACTCCTCCTCACCTTGACACCGCATGCTCCCCATTCACCATTGGCCTCACTTCCATGGATCTTCATGAAGGATCTCCTATCTTAATGCATAGTCCTATTCCTCCCCACTCTTCTGCCACGTGGCTCCCACTCTACACCGACCTTTCCTCGATCCTTAAAGGTTTTACTACCCATCTCCCTCAGCTTTATTGCTCCTACAACTCGCACGCTCTAGGTCTTTTCGTCCTCCTCAATATGTCTTCCCCCCGAAGCCTTCCTCACCCTCAATCTCCTTTTGGCAATGGTGTGCACTCTGTTCGTTATGTTATTTCTCTGGAGAGGATTTTGTTGGATATTATTTTAGGGGTTGACGAGGGAATTTTGCAGGAGATCCCATGGGAGTCTCTTCCTCTCACTAGGGTATTTGTTAAAGAAAGGTTGGCTCTAGTCGCTTTCTTCACCTGCTTCTGCTCTTCACAAGATGGTGTTTCTCTATGGTTTTCGAACTCTGGTTCTAGGCTCAGCCTCTCCATTGATGATCAGTCCTTCATAGCAGGAAACAACTCGATTCTGGGTTGTAATTGTTCAAGGTGGAAACAAGGTGCGGTTGGCACTCTCTCCTGTCGAAGCAAGAAGGATCGTGACTCCCTTATGCAGGAACTCAACACTCTTAAATCGGTTCCTAGTGGTTTCTTTGGTGACGAACAGACCCAAGAGTTTGCAGGTGCAGTTCGGGCTCTCCACAACAATTTCTCTAGACTAACTCTTGCCATCCCTAAACAAATAAAAATGGACTAGGCAAATGAGAATGCTGGGCTAGCAGATTTAAAGAAAAATATTAGGCATTTGTATGAAATGATGGCCATTGGCATTATGGAGAACAAGGAAATTGCCCAAGAAGTAAAAAATATGGGGGAAAGTGGTCAGCTACACCTCATATCAGATAAGTAATCATGACTCCAAGATTGATGATACTGAAAGCAACCTTAGGCAAATCATGGGCAAGGTGGACAAAATTCAAGAAGACCTCCAACGTTTGGTAAGCATGAATCAAGGCAGCAAGGCTCTTGAAAATCTAGCAGTAGCAGCCCACCCTATGGAGGAGGAATCGGTTGTTCAACCCATGAAGCACCCAGGCAATCTTTAATGGTTTTAAGAGTTCATGTTTTTTTGTCTGTTTCTTAATCAACGGTTTATTAGGGTATATACTACCTCAGGCCTTATAAGCTATGTAAAAACTCTGTGTGGAGCTCTTTGGTCATCCTTTAGGACCAGTTTTGTTTCCTCCTTTTTTGAACTGCAAGAACTCTCAGTATTTGCTTATTTTCTATAATGTATGGCTGTGCACAACCTGTTTAATACAAAACATTTTATAGTTTCTGTTACAAAAAACATAACACCATGAAGTTGATTGTGTTTTATAATGCATAGCATAACACAACGAAGTAGTTATTATTTTGTGCATATATAGTAAACATATTTAAAAAAAACTAAGTTTTAGATGGCATCATAGAGAGATTAGATGGAACTTGTACTACATAGCATAAGACATCATACCAGGGTGAAGTAGTTTTTGTTTTTTGCATATATATTCGAAATATATTAAAAAAAACTAAGTTTTCAATGGCACCTTAGAAATATTAGATGGCACTTAGCGGAGAAGAAAAAGTTCACAAATTGATGGAATCCCATGGATTTTATTATGTTGGGTTAAAAATTATAATTTTTTAATCTGTATATATTATTCAAATTAATAAAAGTGATTGGATTTTTTTTAATATTATAATACAAAATGTGTTGTGAATGACCAAAAAGAAAGGGTAAACAAAGAATGGGATTGTTACTCAGACAATCAAAGAATGAAAAAAAATCCAAATCGTAACAGGTTAGACACAACTAAACTGGTTATCAAAATCAAATGTGACTCGATACAAATCTCATAACTTTCTATTCAAATTACCATAATTTATAGAACAATGGGATGCAAAAGCATGAATAATTTAGATTTCATTTAAAAAATTTGCTTATTAATCCCAACAACAGAATATAAGGTGATAAAATTAAGTGAACAAAAGATCCAAAAGTCAAACAAATTACTCACAACTAGCCATTGAAATTGAAAAACGTTTGACCTTTTTTCCACGAGAAGAGGCCATTGTGTTACAGGGACTTCACTTAGTGAACATCTCACATAGCACGTGCGATCATGGGATATTAAAGAATACCCTTAATTTCCAGAGATATTGACCCAAAATATTTTTGTTGAAACCCCCTCCCAATACTTAAAACCTCCTCCCCACCCCTTTTTATACCTCAATCCTTATAAATCACCCTACCCACCCCCACCTTAAATCCATCATCCCCCCAATACCTACAATATATTGGTTCAATTTTTAATAATTTTAAAACCCACAATATGAACTAACGTGATAGGATATTGGTCAGCAAGTGAAGCCCCCGTGCATTGTGTCAATAGCATAAACTACCTGGTAGCCATCACTTAATATGTATGGAAAATGACAATAAGTAGAGTTTTAATATTTCTGGCATTAGTGTCTCTTGCATAACTAGTAATATGTAAAGTTATAACCCAAAACAATTTAAAACAACAGAAAAAAGTGCCATACACAACAAGTAGATTTTACTTTACCATTGGGTGAAGACCGATTTGTGAATAGAAAGAAAAAGATGATACATTTGGGATGATGAATATTATCTTTTTTCCAAAAAGATCATTTGGTCTATCTAATGAAGACATGTAAAATTTTAAAAATTTATAGAAAATTGGGAGGGTTTTGGCACGAAGAAATGTAAAAATAAGTTATAAAAATTTATAGAAAATTGGGGAATTTCTGGCGTGAGGAAAGGTAAAAATTTGGGTCAAAGGTAAAAATGTGGAGGGATAAATAAGTTTGGAAGTTTCTAGTACTAAAAATAGGGGGTGAAGGAAGGATTACATATGAATTTTACTGGAAATCAAGGGCTAAGGGAGGATTTTAAGTAACTTTGGGAGGGTGAAATCATTATTTTTTTTCCTTCCTCATTAAAGGGGGGAAGACTGTTTGTATTTTAATTATTATTTGTTTAATTAATATTGGATGAATGTATTAAAAATTCAAAATAATTTTTCATATTAAAATTTTCCCATTCAAGTTTTCTAATTCCCTTAATTTCGCCCATGGGAGAAATTTAGCCCCTAAAACTTTCCTTGGTCATGGTCGTTACATCATATTTAGTGCATAAAACTAACAAAAAGTCCCATTAAATGGGAATTGAAAGACTTCTCTCATGAAAGTTTAGCACGCTAACTTTGTTGGACAAAATTATTACTATAATACAAATATCAGAACAATATGATGGATCTAAGAAGATCATAAGAGTATTTGAAGAGCTGATCTCCTCAAATGGTGTCCAAAACTAAGAATTGGAGGCTCAAAACTAGCACTAAGCACTGATCTGAGAGCGTAAGTGAAGTTTCCCTCACCCGAGCTCAAATTCAATGGATGGATGGTTGCTATTAGAGCTCGATCTGAATCTTAGATGGATGCTCCTTGGCTCTCTGTAATATTTACTGAAGAATGGAAGAGGAGACAAGAGAAGGGAATAGAGACTTGGGGTGCATCACCCAAGGGAACTGAGGCTCATCACTCATAATGCAAGCTTAGCTTCACTCAACACCAAAACATGAACAATCCAAACTAAGAAATGGAGTTGGAAGTATCCGTAAATAAACCTTGAGTGACTTGTTGAGAAAATCATTCACAAGGGTATTTTTAAAGGATTCTAATATTATACTTAAGTATATTATTCTAAGCTATTGTTTTGGATTGAAAAAAAACATGTTTATAGATAGATAGGAATATTAAATATGAAACATAAAATTAACACTAAAATGTGTAAATTTGTGCGAATATTATGAGAAAAAAACATATTTTATGTAAATATAGGCGATATTAAACACTAAAAATGACCAAATAATGAATTTATTTTTTGAAAAAAACCCAAAAAATAGCCAATTGGGGAAATTTCGCACCTAAATATTACCCTGTCATTCACCTGTTGGGAAATTTACCCACTTGTAAACCCTAACCCTAATCCAAGAGTGTGCCCTTCTTGAGGAATTTAGTAAGTTCAGTCATAGCATGATGTTTCCCTGCTTGTATCACTCAACCCAAAGTGGAAATTCTCCCTCTTTGAGAAAAAGTTTCCTTCTTTACGATTGGTGATGTTTCCTTGCTTGCATCCTTTCACCAAAATGAAAATTGCTCACCCCTTGAGCAAAGTTTCCTTTTTTTTCACTGAGTGCTTTTCCTGCACTTTCTACTTTTGAAATTGCCTTCTTTTCCTTGCTTTTTTCAGTTTCCATATTTCTCCGGGAGATTGCTTTTGCTAGTATTTTGGACAGTTGCTATTTTTCATCCCAGGTAAGTTGGAGTGTGGAATGTCCCAAAAATTTGAATTTTTTTAATTAGGCTAGTTAATTACTACCTGAACTGGACATTAGCTTATCTTCTACGGAATGTGTCATACTTTGTTTGCGAAACTGAACTGCCGTAACTTGTTCTTACCCTTTCTAAATGTTTTCCCCGATATGGTTATTAATGTAAATCCATAATGTATTTAAGTTGATCTGATTTAGATGGTCATGATGTTCATTGATTACTTCTTATGATGCATTTATGTGTATGTGTGTTCAATTTATAACTTAGTTACCAGTTATAAATTTTATTTACAGGCTTATGGAAAGTCTCGACTTAACTTGTAATTGTTAAGGGGTGGAGTGGCGGGACTTGTATCCCTTACAAGGCCACTTGGAGAGGTAACTGGTTTTACTTGAAGTTATAGGGTTTACTTAGTTCATGTTGAACTAATGCAACTCTTCTTTATTTCTTGCAGGTTCATCTTTGTTTCTTGCAGGTTCATTTGATGATGGAGACTTGCTATGATAGTTAAACATTGACATGATACCTATGCTAAACTACTTCACTGCTTTAGATGACAAAAGCACCATAATACTATCTTAGCGATTCACATTATTGTTTTTAGCATTATCGTTTACACACGGCTGGGTTTATTTACACCTATGTCTAACTGGTTATCATTATTATCATTATTACGGTTATAAGCCCTTAAATAAGCTTCAAACCCATGTTAACATTTATAGGGTTTAATTGTTAAATGTGAAAGGATTAAGATACCAGACCTTAGCCATATGTTGTTTTAAGTTTAAATACCATATTTTAATGTATGTTTTAATCCATTCATGGCATATTGCATATGCCATGAATATTGGCTTTATCCTAAGTCAATGCCGCATAACATGGGGTTTGAATACAAAATGCTTCCAATATCAAATCACGTTTTGGGGTTTAAGAACTATAGGCATGGGGATACAAATCGACGTTGGTGGTGGATAGGGTGGCAGAGTAAATGATCCTTGGGCCGTGGGGAACTCAAGCCCTAAGCTTGGTCTATCGTGGATGAACGAGTCATTGGGAATTTTGATGGTTGAGCTTTGTTTGACCTCTATTTTGTATCACTGCATGAGGTTTGGTTTGCATCTGTGCTTTGGGAGGTATTCTCTCCATTCTGGTTTTGAAACATTGTTTACTTGTTGTTTCAGTTTGGAGGATTGGTATACTTGTTGTAGGTGGCAGGGCCTCCATTGCGCAGGTTGTGGGTCTCTCAGGTTGCCAATGCACACCCTTCATAGGCAAGCCCCATGCCAGAAAGCTTCACGTAGAGTTATTTGACAGAACTTTGAGCTTGGTGTTTGTAGTGTTGAATGGATACTTGTGTTGGTTATGGGTTTCAACTGTGTACAGGTCTGTTTGTATTATGAAAGCATCGAGAGATGTGTGTGAAATATTGGGTTTTTTTTGGGGTTTAAGCATGGTGCCTTTGGGAAATAACTGTTACACCTCAGCTCTGTAAATGTATATTGGGTTGGTAGCTTGAACTTGTGACCTTGCTGGTTAATGAAAGCTCCGCGTTTTAGTTTTAATGATGGGTTTCGAATGGTGGCAGCACCATTGATTTCAATGGTGCATTGGTTTGGAATCACGACTGTGTAGTTTTTATATATAAATTATAGTGGTTATACAAGAATGCATTCATTGCTATGTATCAATCGTGGATACAGTTCCTATCTTGGCAAGGTTTTGACTATGTGTAAATTGATGTCTGTAATTTATATTCTCATTTTGGGTATTTAATAGAGTTGATTTGTTTTTAGAGACATGCCATTTCTATCAATGGAACTCTTGCCAATTAGCTTGGAAAATGTGTAATATATTAGTGAAATATTGTTAAATGGTGATTTACAATTCTGTTTACTTGGTTGTGCATTAATTTTGGGGATGGCCGTGAACTATGGTGTTAACCTTACGATGTGGATTTCGTTGCTATCATAGTGTAGACAATGGTTTATTTCTTATGGTTTCTGTTGCTGGATTATTTCTTTGCTTCTTAGCCGTGAGCCTCGAATATGGTTACATTGTATACATTTGGTTTATATTACTGTGAGGAAATGTTTGAATATGATTTAGAGCATGTATATTTTTTTGGTATTTAATGTGTGGAAATGTTGAGAGGGTAACGATTTCATTTTAGGGTTATCCTTTCTTGCATTTTGTTAGTTTTTCAACATTAAGCTAGCATTATGTTAGGATCTTACTGAGAGAATAACAAGTACAACAATCAAACACAAGAGACAATGAACACAATGTTTTTGATCGGGGAAACCATAAATGGAGAAAACTCCGCAACTTCCTCAGAGATAGAATCAACACAAGATGTAAAACCCCAAAACAATAAGATGCACTCCCGACAACAGTAGTCTTCTTCTTGTCTAGCCCCAGTGTATTTCCTTCCTCACTAATGCGCTATACTTGAGTGAGTGAGTGATGTGTGTTATAAATAGAGAGGCTCACTCTCTATTTATATTCTTTCATTCACTTGAAGTGCACTCAATCATGTCGGCCTCACTTAACAATTACTTACTAGATCCGACATCTCTAGGAGTGTCTAATAACCCTAGTGCCCTTAAACTGTGGGGACTTTAACAATGACTTGACATGACTTGTTTACATTATTAATCCTCCCGATCGGAACATCGGGGCATGACAACATGAATCAAATACATAATAGATACATCCTGGAATAAACATCGGGTTACAATGCATAAGATACATAAATGAATACATTTCGAAGTTACAAATACATCAACACTCCCTCTTAACTAGGAAGGTATTCTTTCGACACAATTTTCAACACTGGTCTTCTTCTCTGTATCAACTGGATCATCTCGTCATCTGCATCTCGAGTCTTCTGAGTCTTCAAGTCATCATCATCTTCAAGTCATCGTCATCCTTCAAGTCTGGATCATCTCTCGATCATCATGGAACATCATCACTGGATCTGGATCATCTCTTGATTTGGATCATCATCACTGGACTGAATTGGGATCATCACTCGATCTGGATCTGGATCTGGATAATCTCTCGATCTGGATCATCATTGCTGGATCTAGATCATCACTCGATCTGGATCTCTTGGAGTCATCATAATTGGATCTAGATCATAGCTCGATCTGGATCTCACCTGGTCATCATCATGTGTGTGCTATCTCGTCATAGGAAGTTCTACAGAGCCAACCTTCTTTCATGCTGGTTGTAGGCCTAGCCAACAGGTAGGTCTTCACCCAGCACTTATATCTGACCTACTCGTCAGAAAGGCACGTCCAACACTTACATCTGACCTACTCGTCAGAAAGGCATGCCCAACACTCACATTTGATCATGTAGTAAACTACAATCACATCAGAAAGGCCCCGCACTCATATCTATCATGGAAGGAACTGAATCCTCTCACCAAGATAGAATGGCCTGCCCTTACATCTGACATGGAAGGAACTTAATCCTCTCACCATGAAAGAATGGCCCACACTTACATTGGCCATGGAAGGAACTTAATCCTCTCACCATGACGGAATGGCCCGCACTTACATCGGCCATGGAAGGAACTTAATCCTCTCACCATGACGGAATGGCATGCACTCACATCTGACCTGGAAGAAACCAAATCCTCCACCCTTGTCAGAAAGGCCCCCATTCCCAGATTGAGCTACCTGGTAACTGACCAGGTGCCTCCACTCTCCTAGAGAGTGGCAGTTTCCCTTACATATGTCCTACTCAACAGAATGGCCATCACTCATATCTGACATGGAAGGAACTGAATCCTCTCACCATGACAGAATGGCTCAGCCCTTACATCTGACCTACTCGTCAGAATGGCTTTGGATCTTTAGCACTCATATTTGACATGGAAGGAACTGAATCCTCTCACCATGACAGCATGGCTCAGCCCTTACATCTAACCTCCTCATCAGAATGGATTTGGGACTCATCACTTTCCCTTGGAGGAAACCTCAATCTAGAGAACACCAAGCTTCTCCCTGAAGTACTTGAACTTCAGTCTAGCCAATGGCTTCATCAATACATCATCTATCTGTTCCTCCGTCGCAACATACTGGAGCTTCACTGCTCCTCTTTGCACCATATCCCTGATATAGTGATACTTGATCTCGATATGCTTCGACTTGTCATGGAACACTGGATTCTCTGACAACTTTATGCAAATCTGGTTGTCACAATGTATACAAGTAGCATCCAACTGGAGATCAAATAAATCAAACAGTAGCTTCCATAGCCATACTGCCTCACAACTAGCTGAACAAGCTGCAACATACTCTGCTTCAACTGTAC
>LPNX011162981.1:129336-164889 GCA_001517045.1 Pseudotsuga menziesii | reverse complement strand
TAAATAAATAAATAAATAGTAGGAATCCAAACAAGCTGAGCGGAAGGTGAAACCCAACCGCCATGTGATTTGTATAAATATAGGCATTTGCATTGGAATAAGGATCAATCGGGATTTATTACCAATAGTTCCTTGCATAGTGTCGTGCTTTATCACAAGTATAGCATATGATCCTAGATACATCTCTTTTAGAATTATCTCTGTGAGAGTTTTTACCTCTAGAGCCATGAGGCCTTCTTTTGCTTGACTTGGAGTGAGACTTGGAGCATACTGTAAGAGCTTGGTCTTCACTTACCATCTTTTCTTCTCGAGCTGCTATCCGAGCTTCTTCTTGAGAGCACTCTTCCCATACTCTGCTGAACTTGACTAACTTCTTTCTAGCACAGATTCCTTGGATAAAAGAATCCCATGACATAGGAAGGCCATTCAAGGTAGTCATCACAATCTCTGCATTTTCCACTTCTTCATCAACTGCTTCTAATTGTTCCTTGAGCTGAGAAACCCTTGTGAAGTAAGACTGGATAGTTTCTGCATTCTGAATCTTCACATTCTTTAGTTGGTTCCTTAGGGTCATCGTCTGATTGATGTTCTTTCCTTCAAACAATTTGGTTAGGGCATCAAACATAGCTTTAGGTGTCTTGAGAGAGGACACCTGTGGGATAAGGTGATCCTTAATAGAATCAGCAATGATCCTCTTTGCCATAACCATCTTCTTCTTATGTAAGGCCTTTGCCTCATCTCCCTCTGGAACTGGAACCTCCTCATGAATGTAGGAGTCTAATTCATTCTCTTCTAGGACCAAGGAGATCCTATACTTCCAAGCTCGGAAGTTTTCAGCTCCCTCAAGCTTTTCATCAAGCTTGGTATGATGAGCCATCTTAAATGAGAACCTCAAATGGAAATACAAAATATTTTATATCTTACCAATTTCAAGATGTCGGATCTGAAACTTGAGCTGAAATCCTGTAGAGCTGATTCAGGAGCAAATTAGGGTTTTGCTTTTCCGGAGTTCTGTCCACCCAAATGCCTTGAAATTTGTTCCTAACTTCGATTTTGGGGAGGAGATCAATCCAGGCTTGGACTCACTGAAAAATTCCTCTTTTGTAAAAAGCCCTAATTTCCGACCCTAGTGACAGGTCCAAAACTGAAAAACCTCAGAATTGGATTCTGTTTCGACAGAAAGATGCGCCCTAAGGAGGAGAGTTGTTCCACCTTATTTTTGCTGAAAATATGTGGAGGAAGGTCCACCAACTAGGAATCCCTAGTTCCCTCAGCTACACAGTGTCTTCTTCTCAGGTTAGCTCTGATACCATGTTAGTTTTTCAACATTAAGCTAGCATTATGTTAGGATCTTTACTGAGAGAATAACAAGTACAACAATCAAACACAAGAGACAATGAACACAATGTTTTTGATCAGGGAAACCATAAATGGAGAAAACCTCGCAACTTCCTCAGAGATAGAATCAGCACAAGATGTAAAACCCCAAAACAGTAAGATGCACTCCTGACAGCAGTAGTCTTATTCTTGTCTAGCCCCAGCGTATTTCCTTTTTCACTAATGTGCTATACTTGAGTGAGTGAGTGATGTGTGTTATAAATAGAGAGGCTCACTCTATATTTATATTCTTTCGTTCAATTGAAGTGCACTCAATCATGTCGGCCTCACTTAACAATTACTTACTAGAGCCGACATCTCTAGGAGTGTCTAATAACCCTAGTGCCCCTAAACTGTGGGGACTTTAACAATGACTTGACATGACTTGTTTACATTATTAATCCTCCTGATCGAAACATTGGGGCATGACAACATGACTCAAATACATAATAGATACATCCCGGAATAAATATCGGGTTACAATACATAAGATACATAAATGAATACATTCCGAAGTTACAAATACGTCAACACATTTTAATGTTGTTAGCGTAGACTGTGTGGAATAATTGTAAGATATTACAGTGTTGATAATATGTTTCCAATAGAACCCTATGGGATTCGATGCTGGTCATGGCTGGAATGT
Organism: Pseudotsuga menziesii; assembly: GCA_001517045.1. Classification (NCBI taxonomy): domain Eukaryota; kingdom Viridiplantae; phylum Streptophyta; class Pinopsida; order Pinales; family Pinaceae; genus Pseudotsuga; species Pseudotsuga menziesii. Next base: position 162,866 of record LPNX011162981.1, on the reverse strand, counting down.
AACCCTTGTTTTTAAATCGTGAGCTCGCAGTATTTGATCCTGGGCTACATGGGTTGTAAAAGATGTGTGTGCCATGTTTTTCTTTGGCATGAATGCCAACATGATTCGATCCTGTAACCTCTTGATTTATATGATATATGTTAATGCATTTTGTTTTAGGTTCTATTTGATTCTTTATGATATTGGTATAGAGTATATAGTGTGGTTATGAAATATTATGCACTTGTTCCTACAGACCTTAAAGGTCTCGATAGCTTGGCATTTGATGTTGTTGTTTATAAAATGGAAATGATTTGTTTATAGTTCTGTTTTATGATATTTTATTTAAAGTGTTTAGCAATTTATATTTAAGTTATAATCTTCTTCATAGAGATTAGGTTATGATTATAGATAATAGGTTAGTTTATTGTAAATATTATAATCCTGCTGGCAATATGAAATCTGCCAACAGAGATAAGATATAGGCTTGTTTTTAAATACTTCTAGGTTTTGAACTTGAATTTAAAGACGTGAAATAAATTGCAGAATTGAAATAAAAAACAAACCCTCCTATAGATAGCACTAAAGGTGCTTAATCCATCATGAATAAAATATATTAGAATAGCCTCTTTAAAATAAAAAGATAACCTAACCTTTGATAAAAGAAATACATCTGCTAATAAACAATGAGTTTAACCTGTAAGTGAAGAAAGAAGTAATGCAAAAAATATAACCTAGTTATAGCGAACAGTTACGAGATATTCATTCATAATTCAATCTAATTTTAATAATAAAACCTATGTAGTTTGCAAGGGAATAATCAAGAACCTCATACCTTCAAGATGAAGTTGTTTTAATGGTTGAAAATCCTACACACTCAAATACTCAACATTAACAAATTCATAGGCATGTTTGACCTCTGTTTAGATAACTGAATAACTTGGGAACTACCACGCTCCACCCAACCATGACCCAGAACCATTCCCGGTTTCAATATGGATCTTTCTGATCTGGTTCCAACATGCAAGCATCTTAGAGCTCCTAAGGTAAGGCTTCCCTATCTGGGATATCAAGTTCTTTATCAATTATTTTTCCTCTAAGGAAAAAATTTCTCCAAGAACTCTCTTGAGAATAGTCAGGCAGAATTATGGAATAACAAAAAGCTCCCCAAGCCTCTATTTGGCCTGGGTTTTTAGATGAAGAATTTTTAGTCAAAGGGGCAGTTAAATCAAGAATCATTTGATTTCTTGAAATAACCATTTATATTTAATTTAGGTAATTTTAATACTTAAGTTCAGAACTTTTGACTAGTTCCTAATTTAACTCTTGTAGGTATTTTAAAATTTAATTATCATTAGTAATAATAATAACATATGGATCCTTTCTTTATTACTTATAGCTTTTAATATTATTACTATGCTTACTCTTTATACATATCATGTATAAATTATATACTTATATATATATATATATATATATATATATCATTTGTTAAGATTTCATCTTTAGGTATCATATAGAATGATCCCTAAACACATGACACTTTTCTTTTAGCTTAGTCACTTTATTTAATAAGGCCTTTAGGTAGGGATTAGGTCAACTAGGTTAGGCAACTCTAAACCTCCTTGCATGTTGGATTCCCTTGTATAACATGGTAGTTATTCAGTACTTGATGATATACATAAATTCAAAATTTCATTTAATCACTTAAAAATAAGTAAGATGAGATCAATGTTTTATCTGAGTCATTTTCAATCGACATGATTAATTCTTTTCAGTAACTCCTAACGCTTATCCAGAGCCCATACTCAATGCTAAAAACAAGGAGTTACAAACTTAGTGCAACTCCATAGCTCCTCGCTCAATGCTAATGCTAGGATGTACTTGGAGGATACACCTAGGGATAAAATGGACAACGATCCGATGTTCCAGATCTTAGGCTCAACATCAACTTGGAAGGCCCTCCAGGGATTATTCCCAACACTTCCAATTTTATCTTTTCATGTGCTTAAGAGATTCAAGATGAAAACAAATGTTTCATAACTCATGTGTTCCAGAGCTTCTCAATCAACACAAATATAAATACTCATGTTCTCCAGAGCTTCTCACTCAACACAAAAAATCAAATACCCATGTGCTCTAGAGCTCTTCGCTCAACACAAAACATCTCATCAATTATGTGCTTCAGGTTCCATGCCCAACACATGAAATCATATATATAAAACATATGTAATTGGATTACGCCCAATATATCAAGCAAATCATCATGTTCATATGTAGTGGGGTCTTAGACCCAATATACCAATTAAAAATCAAAGTAACATCATAATCAATATGGCTTATGCCCATAAGTGTTAGGCCAAAATTCGGGATATTACATGCCTCCCCTCTTAGAACAACACCGTCCCTGGTGTTCTAGGGACTCGGAATGAAATAATGAAACAAGGCGGGGTAAGCCTTTCTCATTGTGGCTTCATTCAGCCAAGTAGCCTCATTGGCCTCAAAGTGCCTCCATTGCACTTTCAACTGGACTATGGCGCGCTTCCTGAGTTGCACCTCTCTCTTGTCCAGTATATGAAGGGGTTTAGGTGCAAACTCCCCTTCAGGTTCCACCTGTAATAAGGACCCATCAATCAATTTTTTAGTATCATAAACATATTTCTTTAATAAAGATGCATGGAAAACATTATGGACTCTTATGTGAGCAGGTAACGCTAGTTCATATGCCACTGGCCCTCTCTTGGCTAGTATCTAAAAGGGTCCACAAAATCTAGGTTCTAACTTACCACACATTCCCAAGCTCAACACACTTCGTTTTTCTTTTACTTTCAAGTAAACATGGTCTCCTATTTGATAATATTTATCTTTTCTTTTCTTATCCATGTAGATTTTCTGGAGGTCTTGTGCTTCTTTAAGGTTCAACTGGACCTTGGTAACCAATTGTTCCAAGTCCTTTAGTAAGTCAGGCCCTAACATGAGCCGATCCACTGGGCTATCCCAAGTAACCAGTGTACTACATTTCCATCCATAGAGTACCTTAAAGGGACTCATCTTGGTGGAAGTATGGTATCCCTTGTTACATGCAAACTCTGCAAGATGTAGGTAATATTCCCACTGTGAGCGGTTGTTCATGACATACATCCTAAGCATGTGCTCTACAATCTAGTTTACCCATTCGTTCTGCTTGTCTTTCTGCGGATGGTAAGCAGTACTAAAGTTCAACTGCGTCTCTAAACTAGAGAACACAGATTTCCAAAAGTTCTTGGTAAACTTAGTATCTCGATCTGAGATGATTTCCTTGGGTATCCCGTGCAATCTCTATATCTCCTTTAAGAAGATGTTGGCAATGTGTACTACCTTGTAGATAGAATTCACTGGAATGAAGTGTGCTACTTTTGACAATTTTTCAACTACTACAAAGATAGAATAATTTTGCTTCTTATTCTTAGGTAGAACCGTGATAAAATCCATACTAGTGACCTCCCACTTCCATTCCAGAATGGGTAATGGCTGCAGCAACCCTGAAGGATGCTGGTGCTTAGCTTTGACCAACTGACATTCTTGACATTTTGCGATAAGCAATGCTATATCGGCATTTAATTTAGGCCAGAAAAAGTGTTTCTTAACTACATATATCATCTTTTGATATCTCAGATGCCCCAAGTAGGGTGTCCAATGAAATTCCATGAGGATGCTGGACCAAATGTCCCTTCCTTTCGGAATGTACAATCTCTCCTTGGACCATAGCTGTCCTGTTTCATCTACCTTGTACTTCTTTTGTTGCCAAAATAACCTTTCCTCTTAGACCTTCTTGAGGATTTCAACATAGAAGTGGTCAACTCCTTTGGTCATTCTAATCCTCTCATGTAAATCCAAATGGGTTTGACTTAAAGTCACCTCATATATCATATGAGCTTGTTGGCTCAATTTATCAACGATTTTGTTCTCTTTCCCCTTTATATGCTTTAGCTCGAAATGGTACTCACTGAGGAAAGCCAACCATCTGAATTTCCTGGCATTTAGATCTGGTTGCTCAAATAAATATTTCAGACTCATATTGTTTGTTTTCAGAAGGAATTTCTTTCCCATGAGGTAGCTCCTACACATATTCAAGGCATGGATGATGGACGCTAACTCAAGATCATGGGTGATGTAGTTTTACTCGTGTTATTTTAACTTCTGTGATTCATAACAGATCGCGTAATCATTCTGCAAGAGGAGTCCTCTGAGCCCTTCCTTTTTTTCATCCGTGAAAACAACGAAATCCCCATTGGGATCTACAATTTGTAGTATCGATACAGTCATCAAAATATGTTTAAGCTTTTGAAAACTTTCCTCATACTTGGTCATCCATAAGAACTTGTTTTCCTTCTTTTGCAAAGCGGTCATGGGACAATCTATCCTGGAGAATTTCTCAATTAACTTCCAGCAATAAACGGCTAATCCCAAAAAGTATCTAATGTCGATGACACTAGTAGGGGTAGTCCAATCCTCTATGGCTTTAATCTTTTCTGGGTCCACAACTATTCCCTTCTCGAAGATGATGTGACCCAACTATTGTATCTGTGGTTTGTAAAAATCACATTTACTAAACTTGGCGTAGAGCTAGTGTTCCCGTAACACCTATAGCACTATGCGGATGTGTTCCTCATGTTCCTCTTTACTCTTAGAGTAAACTAGGATGTCCTCTATAAAGACCAAAACAAATTTATCCAGGTATCTACTGAATATATTGTTCATCATACACATAAAGTTCACGGGTGCATTGGTCAACCCGAATGGAATCACTACAAACTCGTAGTGGTCGTACCTCGTACGAAAGGAGGTTTTGTGAATATCCTCATCGTGAATCCGTACGTGATGGTACCGAATTGTAGGTCGATCTTTGAAAAGATATTGGCTTCTCCTACTTGATTGAACAAGTCATTGATCCTAGGGAGTGGGTATCGATTCTTGATGGTCTTGTTAAGCTGTCTGTAATCTATGCATATGCACATCATACCATCGTTATTATTTACAAAAAGTATTGATGCTCCCCAAGGGGACACACTCAGTCGGATATATCCCTTCTCAATCAACTCGTGCAATTGCAGTTTGAGTTCCACCAATTCTGGTGCGTTCATGCGATAAGGGGATTTTGAAGCCGAAACTGATCCTAGTGATAGTTCTATGGAAAAATCTAAGTCTCGTTTCAGTGGTAATCCTAGGATTTCCTCTAGAAATATGTCCTTTAAGTCTACAAGAACTAGGAATCCCTCGATGTGCTATTCTCTTCTGAATTCTATGTCCTGGATGTTTACTGCAAACAGTTTGCAGCCTTTCCTAATGCACTTCTTTGCTTGTAAAGCGGATATCTACCTTACGGAAACTTTCTTAGGTATTCCTTGAATCTTTACTTGATTCCCTTGGCTATTTGTACACAAGATTGACTTGTTTAAGAATTCGAGCATGACACGGTGTTGTTCCAACTAGTCCATGCCGATAAGTATATCATACGACCCTAAGGGTAGGATGTTTAGGTTTATTCTAGTAGGAAAACCATTCAGGTTTACCTCATAGTCTTTACCTATTTCAGAAACCTTTCATTTTGTACCCTTGGTTAATTGAACCAGTCAAGGTTTATCATGTTTAAATTTATCTAGTTTACATACATCAGCATTTTTAGGAGATACATAGCTTCGACAAGCACCGGGGTTAATCAATATTGAAATAGAAGTGTTGGAAACCTTACCTTCTATCTCAACCATGTTATCCTGATGGTCTTCCTGTCAGCCATCCAAGGCTGCATAAATATGTGGTGTTCCAGCTATGTCCTCTACCATTGGTTCTTCTTGTAAGTTGTGCAAGACTCCATTGGTCTTGTTCTTATAGTATCGGGAATAATGGGGCCCTTGGAATTTGCAACATTTGATTTACAGCAGGGCAACATTGGATCCCCCATTTGCTGCTGGCTTGTTATCATTTGGAGCTCGTGTTACGGAGAAAACTTCCTATCGCTTGGGGTACCACAATAAACATAGTAACCGTAGAAATCAATACCTTCCCATATTCAAGAGAAACAAAACATATAACACTAAAGATCTCAAAACATACCTTATTCTGGATGGTTGATGTAGATCCCCGTTGAGCTTTTCCACTCTCGCTTATATTAACAATTTTCTCTCTCAACATTCAACAAACAAGACAAGCATGCTATATAATGGTGTTAGACCTACTCTAGCATATATAATCAATAACATCTAAGCATTTAAAAGCATCCATGGATTCAATATTCATTTAAATACACATTATTGGATAGGAAAAGATATTTCTACTAATATAAATCAGAGATTACAATGGTGACAACCTCTGTCGACACGTCTACGAAACGAAGAAACTGAGTCCTGCACCTGGGCCTCCACCGCTTCAATCCTCCATATCTCGATAGCAAGCTCACAAGCAAAGGAAAGCTTGGGAAGAACACAAAATTATCTAAGGGACAAAGGGATTTAGACTCAAGTATAAGCTCTGACAACAATGAACTATAGTTTTCTTGCTCTTCAATTCCTCTCCTTTCAATGTATCTAAAGGGTTCCTTATATAGTGCTTCAATGGGGTAACGGAAGGTCAAATATGAGTGATATCAAGGCATATGGAAGGCCAAGAGACAAGTGACTCAGATCCACATCAAGGAAAACTCCAAAACTATTTGGCCTTTTGTACACATCCCGATGTACGTGGGTTTGAGGGTCATATCCATGCATATACGCGAGAATAGGTTTAAAAGTCGCATATGGAAAATAATGCATGTTTTTAGGGATGATATTGGAAACATAAAAGGTAAAAAAATGGTCCATGGGGTCCAAAGAGTCTGCAGAGGAACATGGAAGGCCATAAATGTGTGATCCACCATGTGTGGTAAAATCAGCTGTAACAGATTCCCCCTAATGTGCGAGGTCAGAGGGGTGATACGACGGCCGAAATATATTATAATTCCATCCCAGAAGTGGAGTGATGAAGAACCAGGTGGAAGAACCAACCATCCAACAATAGAATACAATAATCAAACTCTGCACATGACTGCAAGTACATAGAACAGTCCTGGATACATAAGAGTACGATGGCCATGAATATGCATGATACAAAATATGACATATGTGGTCATCACCACGTCCAATATAGATAGATCAGAATATCCATGATGAAGATATACAGAGGATCATGATCTCCATGAAAATTGAAGATATACGATGGATCAAGATCTCCATAATTGCAGAAGATATCTGACATATATTGGAATCAATTCATGAGAGCTGAAATCGCATGAACACTGGCACGATCAAGGAGGTAGCATATATGAAATGGCACCAGTCTGGAAGGTCTTCTACATAATATACAATGAGTACATGTCCTACTATGTGAATAGAGGTGTCGAGGTCGAACATAGTAGTCCATCGTTTGATTATCGGTCATTGATGTATACCGTTAACAGACGTGAGATCACCCACCGATAATGAAAATGGGAATCAAGCTACTAGAGTGCAAACTAACAAGTGTGAATAAATGTGTTGAGGTCGAACACTTGAAAGGATCCATCGATCAGGGTACATTGATGTATTCCCAAAACTGTCGATGGCGAGAGAACCTGCCACTGATGACTGCAAGTCTCAAGGCACTCAAAATGACTCTAGATTCCTATCCCAAAATAAATGATCTGAAGTTGATGGGATGAAATCCACTGGAAGGAGGGAATTAAGGCATCCCTCATCATCCAACACGAGGTACTCAAAAAAGCTGTATAATGTGGAAGTAATCAATCATAATGTGCATGAACCAATATTAGTACTGAGAATGGCTGACATGCAAAGTCGAGAACTGAGGAATGGTCGACTCATATTTCAACTTCCTTCGAACAAGAGAATAAAGGAGAATGGTGACTGAATGGAGGTAGCATAGAATCAATATAGAAAACTGGGATATCTCTACGACACAAGAGGCATCGATAGAGGGTCCATAGGGACTGGAATCTTAACCAGTCGATGGAGATAAACTCAGAGAAATGAGTACAACTCCTAAATTCAAACTATTAACCCAACCAACAGATGTGATATACAGTCCTTTGTTCGAAGGCGACATGACTTGACTGCTTCCAAAGATAACATCTTTTCATGTCCATATTTTTGGTTTTTTGATTTTGATTTTTGGACTTTTTCAAATATTTTAAAAATATTGAAAAAGAATAAAAGTGTTGTATAGTTACAGACTAGGAGGAAACGAGTGTCAAGGGGAAAACAAACTAGTTCCAAGCAGTGGAACATACCTATGCTCAATACAAGGACACATGTGTAGGATAACGACACTCGGGGGAAAGTCCCCTCCCGGTAAAAAATGGGGAATCAAGTTGCAAAGGATATGTAAAATGGCTTTGCTTGGCTAGACATGAGACAAGAGTGGGCTATATAGCTGATAATCAAAGTTAGGGAAGCCAACATAAGGCTCAATAAGGCAAGCAAAACTCATGATAATGCAATTACAACTTGACATAAGGGAGTCCTAGGGGAAAAGGCTAGCAAAAAGATCAAGAGGAGTATGAGGCTCTTGCGAAAAGTCATGGCGATACTATACAAAGGACTCCCACACCCTAAAGGAAAAATGTCAGCATGGGTGCCAAATGCAAAAAAGGAGCTAACTAGGGCACCCATGTATGGTCAAGCTCTACTATTCACATCATGTCACTTCTAAAAGCAACAAGAAGGTTTTGTGACAAGATAGAATGGGTTCATACTTAAGGTTATAATGAAATGGTCATAAGGTCATGCAAAGTGCAAATGGATGTGAAACCTAACCTATATGCCAGTTTAGACATAATACCTAAAATCAGCACGAACAGGTCAAAACCATGGTCAAATGACGCTCAAAATGGACTCCTACATCATCAAATTAGTCCAAAACGGTCCAAAATGGTCAAAAAAGGTAAAAAACTATAGAAAGTGGGTAAAAAATTTCAAACATTTCAGAAAATTTCTATAAATAGTAAAAAATTCAAAAATTCCATATCATTTGAAATTTTTACCCATTTGAGCTCAAAACTTCCAACGCGAATTTCGAGAGCATTATCCAGTGAAATTCGACACCGTTTATTCTAGGTAACTCCTCATGTCCTCCTCTTCCCATTTCATGCAAATTTTTTTAGTTTCCATGGTCAATTTTATTTTCTAATCCAATCTAAAGTAGGTGGTTTGGTCCACGTGGATATCGAGGTTTTTTTCGTGTATAGGGCTGGCCATACGCATAAAACCTCCCAAAACTGCGTACATACGTGACTATTTTGCAAACAGTCGTGTACGCGGCCGCGCATAAGGATTTTTAAGGTAAGTAATGACCAAAAATCATGTTTTATGTGCAATATGGTTCTAGAATGGAGGGAGAGGGAACATGGATATGTAGAAGAGGCTGTTCAAGGTGACTTAATGGCCCAACAAGCTATACATGCATGCAGTTTGTATAAGTTTTGGTGTCCTCACAGCTTGAGGGCCAAACCAAGACTCTTGTAGATGCTAGTGGATTACTGGGATCCAGACTCAGAGTCTTTTCACATTGATGGGATGTCTCTCAGTATAGAGATTGAGTACATATACTTTATTACTGGATTATCCCGATGAGGAGAGTGGTAAACCTACGCTCTCGCAGGACTAGAGGTCGCCTAACTATTGATGAGTACATTGCGGTATACTGCTTTCTGGACACAGAAAAGGTTGGGAGTCAAATCCTGACAAACTCGATACAGGTACTAGGACTGAAGTCCATACTATTGGCACTCAATAGGATATCGGGTCTAGCTTCACTCCAGCAGGCCTTGTAGCCATTGATGTTCTATGCGGTAGAGTGTATGAGACCCACAGTGTATGACTGGAGCACTGTGCTGTTGAGTAACATGAAGCAACAACTCAGTGACTGCAAGATGGGTAGGGTGAGAAACTTCAGTTTTATAAGCATACTGAGCACGTTCTTCTTTGAGCATGTATCGGGGCTAAGCCCTAGAGTGGACATTCCTCCACACGGAGTTCGAGATCCAACCCAACGACGTTGGGAAAATGTTATGAGCAGACTGGGTGGAGGTAGGGTGGCTAACCCCTACCCAGTGGACTTCTTTCCATGGTGGCGGCGACAAATCATTGCCATCGATGACTACCCCTATGCAGGGATAGATTTTCGGGGAGATCCGGACACTACCACCAGGAGCGGCACATGGAGACATAGGTAATGAATCCCAAAACCTCTTTTTAAGTTTTTTTATTTTTTTTTTTGTGTTTTTTGATATATTGACTCAAAAGACATGTTTTGGTGTGACGACACATAGTGACAATCTGTCATGTGTATGCAGATGTTGGACCACGATGACCTGATGGTTTCCCTCATCATAGATGGAGAGGAAGAGGAGACGACATCATGAATCCACACAAACTTTGTACGCTTGACACACAGAGTACTCATGGTGCAAGTCGAGGACTAGCCTGAGGCCATGTAGCGCTAGGTGGTTGGTGTACCATAGGAATGGGTTCAATTATTTCAACAGCTAACTAGAGCCATGGTGTGCTACCATGATTAGAACCCCACTCCTCCTCCTTAGGCTTAGAGACCTGAGAGTGTTTCATTCTTGTACTACCGTGTATTATATTTTGGTGGCTCGGAAGCCCCAATTTTGTATTATGACACTTATGTATTATGATGTCACATTTTGGATGTTTAATGAAAAACTTTTATGATGATTGATTTTATTTATTTACATGTGTGTAAAAATGTATGTTTGTGATATGCTTATGGTCTATGAAACAAATGCCAATCTAACACACAGTTAGCATATGAGTCAGTAACTTGATTAAAAATTCTTGAAACATGTACGTATGTTATCTTCTCAAATTTCTGTTCTAGCAATCTCACACGTAATAATCTCCATAATAATGTCGGATCCCTAATACGATAGAAGCCATTAAGCTATGAAACCACTAACTATGGATCAAGACGTACCTCAAGAAAGAGAACACCATGTGAAATGACATCCCGCAATAACTCAATAACGGCACTATATTCAGCAACATTGTTCAAAGAAGGCCATAAACATACGCCTCTTGAAGACAATACTTGACCCGTAGGAGTATAAATCACCCAAGTAGCAGAAGCTGATTTTTGAGTGTGACGTCTAGCACCATCCGTGAATCCTATGTAAGTATAAGACTCCATCAACATCTGCCATAAGAAACGAAAACTAATCAACGAACTCGATCACCATAAGAAAACCCTAACTATGCAAAAAACTATACAATAATATACAATAATCAGCCCTGGCTGAAGATCATGCATAGTATTTTTTAAGATAGAGCCCATTTCTAGGCTCCACCAAGGCTATCCCTTCATAATCCACCAGCTCATAGGCACCCTTCTCTAACACACGTTTGACTACATAAGGACCATGCCACATGGGATTAAACTTCCCTGCCCCCAAGGGTTCTTTAGCTTGATCCCATAAAAGGACCAAATCACCTTCACTAAACCTCCTTGGATGGACAAAATTATCATATTGGAACTTAACGTGATGCTTATTTACTTCTAGATCCACTAAGGAATCCCGACGCTGCTCATCAAGCTGCTCTAAGTGGACCAAACGTTCCTCCAATGCAGAAGTGTCTGGTAAAATCTATATAGCTAGCTTCAATGAAGGGATTTCGCATTCAACTGGCAAGACAGACTCCACCCCATGTACAAGCTGATATGGAGAGAAACCAGTGGCAGTCTTAACCACAGTTCTATAGGCCCACAAAGCAGGATATAACATGATATGCCAATTCGTCTTGATTTGCATGATGGTTCGTTGGAGAATGGACTTAAGTGATTTATTCACCGCTTCAACCTGTCCATTCACCTGAGGGTAATAAGAAGAGGAGTGATCCTGCTTATACCCTAACTTTGAAGCCAACTATTCCATCATTTTATTCTGAAAGTGCCTCCCATGGTCAGTGACAAGCTCTTTCGAAATTCTGAACTGAGTAATAATTTGGTTGAAAACGAAATGCGTGGCTGTCTCACCGTCGGATTTAATCGTGGCAATAGCCTCTGCCCATTTCATGAAATAATCAACAACCACTATAATGTGATGATGCCCCCTAGCCAAAGATGGGTTGCAATCCATGAAGTCAAGCCCCTACTTGGTGAAGGGACTGGTGGTGATAATCGGATGTAATGGGGCAGGATGCGAGCACATATTGCATGCAAACACTTGGAAAGGGTGACACTTCTTGACTACATTGACAAAATATTTAAAGATCAACAGCTAAAAATATCCCGCTCTCAATATTTTTTGGGCTGTATAAATCCTAGATAAATGACCACCACACACCCCTCTGTGGCAATCATTTAGCACAACCTCAGCTGATCCGAAAACACGATCTTTGCTACTCTATGACGTTAACATGAATTGCATAAAGAGCATGAACGAAGCTCACAAATACATACGAAGAGAACCAAACAACATAGACAATAGGAGGGCCTGGACTACGTCTCCGGGCCTGCTTCTCAATAGGAGTTCGTCTAGGATGGACTACGTCTCCGGGCCTGCTTCTCAATAGGAGGGCCGATCTATAATCTCAGCATAAGGAAAAATACATGGCAATGATACAATGATACCTTGGAGACAATGTCCAGGAAGAGAACCACTGCCCAAAGCACAACAAGACTGCTTCCAGCAACTCTGAAGCCTGCAGACGGTGTAAAACGAGTATAAACACTCATACCTTCCTCCTGTAGAGCTACGCAATCTCCCTTCTCTCCTTTAGCTACAAAGTCTCCACTCCAAAGCATGACCTTGGTGACAATGGTCAGGAAGAGAACCGCTGCCCAAAACACAACTAGACTGCTTCCAGCAACTCTGAAGCTTGAAGTTGGTGTAAAACGAGTATAAACACTCGTACCTTCCTCCTGCAGAGCTACGCAATCTCCCTTCTCTCCTTTAGCTACAAAGTCTCCACTCCAAAGCATGACCTGGAAAATGAAGAATAAGAGGGTTTATATAGCTTGAGAAGACCCCCTTCACATGTTTCTCATGGATTCTTAGTTACAACAAATTTGCCTTCTTGGATCCTCCTGGATCATTCCTCCCCACTGAGAAGCTTTTGGCCTCCAAAAGCATTTACTAATCAACAGATAGGTGAGGGAATTGCTCCCTCACTTTCTCCTTCTTGATCCACTTGGCTTTGCTTGGATGAGTGCCTTTGATGCCCACTCGAAGATAATCAACATCACCTCTGTGAGAAGTCCTTGTTCTTCTGTCCAAGATGACATCTTCCTTTAGCTCATCCATGTACTCAGGAGCAAATTCAATAACTGATGGCAATGAGACATTCTCCCTTTCACCCATGATCATGGGAGGCTCATAGAGTTTCAAGTTCTCCACATTCACCACTGAGTAGATCTGCATGTATGGCGGTAGCTCTAAGCAAAAAGCATTCGTCCCAATCTTCTCCAAGATGGTGAAGGGACCATATCTAATAGGCTTGAGATTATTTCCTTCTCCTTTCATCCTTTCCTTGCTGATGTGAAGCCACACTTGATCTCCCACCTGAAACTGATGATTAACTCTATGCTTCTCATGGCGAGCCTTGTACTAGGATTGATTCTTCTCCAATAGGGCTTGTACTGGGATGGGCTCTGATACCACTTGATCTGATCCTGGGGGTGAGCTCGAAAAGTCATCGAACCCGTTCGAAACAATAGGGACCAATAAGATCATTTTTCTGACGTTAGTGCAAGTGAAAATGAGCATAATATAAGTGTCTAACATAGAATCATCCACATGAAAATGAAAAATCATTCAAGCACATTAGGGACACGATTTGATTACGGAGTTCACCAGATATCCTGGCTACGTCTCTGGGCCTACTCCAAAATAGAGTGACCAATCCATTGCAAAGATGCACAAATACATAAGATACATCACAACGGATTCACTTGTAGAGTCTTCATCATCTTTTCATCTCTACCGCCGCACCATAACTGCCTCTGATGGGTCACATAAGTGCACAAGCTATAGGACTCAATCAAAGACAGCAGAAATAAAGAAAGCAAATGCTTGCCTCCTTTGTCTTGAGAAGTTTCCAAACTTGGACATGAAGATATTTTCCCAATGTATCCAATCAGACTCTTTCAACTGACTCTACGAGCCACGAACCTCGAGCGGATCAAAGACTTGCATAATGTTGCAAATTGCACTCTTTCAACTGACTCTATGAGCCACGAACCACGAGCTATGCCACACGATCTTCTGCAGGATAGTCTCAATAGACGACAATATGTTTGCATGACAAGTGCATCAATAAAACCAAAGTCACACTCTTACCAACCAATCCATTCACCTTTGTCCTTCGGGATGAGAGTGTAGATGGTCGCTACTTGCCTTCAAATGCAAATTGAAATGTTGCCTCCTCGAAATGACTCTGCTTCTTTGTCTCCTACGCTAGATCACCTTCGGACATGATGGAGCCATGCTTTCTCTCTGAGTTGGAACTACAAGGTTGGAGCCTCTCCATGAGCTTCTCCAATGGAGACCCCCAATGGGGCCTCTCAGATGCTTTCTTCCTCTATGGGCTACCTCTATCCAAACTTGAGCTCCCTTCAAATGCACATGACAAGTGCTTAAATAGGAGAAGCTACTCTTGGTGGCATGATACATGTGATTCTCCAAATTGGGATTAGTTACAAATTGGTTTGGATTTTAAGAACATAAACCAAAAATATGGTTCAATCCCACATGCCCATGGGTTTTCACATTTAGTTACTTCCCCATAATGACATTTACAAAATCCAACAATAATCCATTACATAACAAAATCCATTTTTTAAATAGCATGTTGGGTTTTCAACCATAAATCAACTTGTTACAACTTATTTAGAAATATGGCATGTTTGTTTTTGGTTACAACCATGCATTAACTTCATAACAACTCAAGGAATAAAATAAATGAGTAATATGTGAGTAATTTTTGCACTCACTTCAAATATTAATCATTTTACAATTTCTCATGAGTAAATGCATGAATGTCCTAAAAATCATTTCAAGCACAAATGCATGCATGCTAGTCATCATGCCACTTCATCATGCCACATCATCATGCCACATCAGCATGCCATGTCATAATACCACATCATCAGGCCATGTCAGCATGCCACATCATCATGCCACATCATCATGCCATGTCAGAATGCCACATAATCATGACACATTATCATGCCATGTCATTAGAATTCACTTTTTGACTACCATGTGGCAGCTTGAGGGATTTCCACGTGGCACTTCAGCCAAAATTTTCCCTATTGGGGCCAAACTTCAAAATGCAATATCTTTTGCATTCAGAGTCCGTTTGACATGCTGTTTGCACCGTTGGAATCGGCTTGATGAGATATTCGACATGGTACTATTTTTGTTTCAATATGATGATTTTGAAAATTGGCCTTTTTAGATCCTCCCGGATCATCAGCCTCATCATGGGTTAAACAACGATGCAAAATGGAATCTACCCCACAGCGGTACAAAGTGTTATCCACAATAAGGTAGTTCTTAGATACATGATGTAATCGACATCACTCATCCCGTGAAAGGTGAGGAGGGACCTTCAACGTTTGCAAATATGCAATGATATCCCTATACCATGGGTCCAAAGTTGAGATAAGGAAAATATGCTCATCGAAAAACATATCCTCATAAACCTCCTCCTCCTCCACACTTGGAAAATAATAAATGAGCTCCGCAAAGATCAACGATTTCTTCGATTTCGTCGAAACGAATTCGAGATCAAACTCTTGCAAAATCACAATCCACTTATTTCATTTTCCCTCGGTTATCCTTCTAGTGAGGACGAACTAAAATGGATTGACATGAGCTACCACCAAGGTCTGGTGAAGGAGAATGTAATGTCTCAATATCTGAAACGCATGAATGGTGGCCAAGGCAAGTTTCTCCACATGAGAATAACAGATTTCTGCATCAATAAGGTTTCAGCTCAAATAATATATGACATGCTCATGGAGCTCCTCATCCTCCTGAACCAAAACCATACCAACCTTATCCATGGACGCGACCACATAAATAAAAAAATTACGGCTATAGTTAGGTGGACTAAGCACGGGGGCCAATGGTAATGCTCGCTTAAGAGCATCAAAGGAGTCCTAGGCTCGCTCATCCCAGCCAAAAATAGTGTCCTTCTTTAAAAGACGCATAAAGCCTGGAAAAATTAACCACGAATCTCCACAAGAAATTTACCATGCCTTGCAAACACTGAAGATGTCTAATATTACGCAGGGGAGACAATTGAAGTATTGTCTCAACCTTTAAGGGATCAACTCTTATACCCTCCTTGGATACAATGAACCCTAGCAAGTGACCAACAGTCATGCAAAATATGCACTTATGAGGATTTAACCTAACCTGGTAATGGCGACATCTCTTGAATACTAATATCAAATGGTATGGATGACGCACTCTCAGATGAGAATGAGCAGCAAGATCATCCAAATATACTTCGATAATCATTTTGAGATCATGAAAAATTAAGGTCATAGCCCACTAAAATGTGGCTCCAACATTTTTAACACCGAAAGGCATCTTTCGATATGAAAACGTACCCTAAGGACAAATAAATGTAGTTTTATGTTGATCCTCATGTTTGATCTGAATTTGATTATATCCAGAAAAACCATCCATGAAGGAGAATACCTCGCTTCCCGCACACTCATCCAAAATCTGATCAATAAATGGTGTGGGAAAATTATCCTTAGGACAAGCACGATTTAAATCATGAAAATCAGTGCATATACGGATCGCTCCCTGCTTCTTATCAACCGGAACAGGATTTGAAACTCACTCCGTTAAGGGAACAGGATAGATAAAACCGGATTTTAACAGCTTCTGTATCTCAGCCTTAATAGCGGGTGCTTTTCTAGGATTCACCGCATGCAAACGTTGTCGAATAGGCTTCATATTTGGATAGGTCTTAATCTCATGTTCAACAATATGAGGGTCGATACCTGAAATTTATTTGTATGACTAAGAAAATGTCTCACAAAAATATTTAAATAGCTCAGTATACTCCTTAATTTCATCAGAGGAACAATCCACCCTAATGTATATGTTCTCAACTTTGCCAGGATCGCGAGAAATATTGATAGGAATAGGAGGTTATAAATTCTCCATGTTCCCATTAGCCATCTGAACAGGAGAGCTCAATGGAACCATAGGACTACCAATCTTCTTGCTAAGAATCTCCCTAAAGTCCTCATGCTCCATACGGTTAATATCAGGAAGAAAATATGATCTATGATGTATCTCTTCCCAAGGTGGCTCAACCCCAGACATGGCCTCAATAATAGCTTCATCTGATGGAAAAATATCGTCAAGGAAATCATGTGCGTGAGAGGACTCAACTGCCCGTGCAGGAAGCACATACGGGTCCTCCTGCTCCTTCCCCATAAGAGATGGATACATATCCACACCCACACTCCCAGTTGCCGGCTGAGAATGATCGATAATTGGGATAGAAGCTCCCGATGATGCACTAACACTCGAATTACAGAATGATGTCTGATCAATCGTAATGATATTCCCATTAAATGGAAAGCATACTACTCGAAAGAGAGAAGAGACTATGGCTTACATACTATACATCTAATTTCGACCCAGCAAAAGATTGTAGTCAAGGGGTGCATCAACCACCTTGACCTCGATCGCGATAGTATTCCCTCCCAATTGGACCTTAAGAGAAGGAAGAATCATATGCATCTGAAATGATCTACCATAAAATGCATTCAACATAGTAGTGGATTGAGACAACTCGAGAGAACCCAAACCCTTCTAACATGACAAAGACATCATGGAAGCAACAGTGCCTTCATCAATCACAGTGCATTTGATGGTCATATTAAGACACTCTACATGAATCAAAAGAGACACATAGTAAGGCAAGCGAGGATGTATTCCCATGGTTTCAAATTTGATGATGGAAGAAGAGTTATCATCATTAACCCCAAGAGAATAAAGCAAGGCTTTACTTTGTGGAGGACAACTCTGAAGTACTTCAAGCGCAGACATCACACAAGGAGTTTGGCCCAAATCCTCGACAACGGAATAGTTTTGGGCAGCTTGGGCATTAGGATTGTGCCCCGAACGCTTTAGGACTCCCTTAGGAATGTGAGGTGAAATTTCAGGTTTATCCATAGGGTTTTTGATACGCATAGGGCTCTCGGGTGGAGCGGGTTCTTTTCCAAGGTTCGATTGTGACGAACCATAATCTTTTGCATGAGTCACAACCTTAGTAGCACGTACAATGTTGATGCAACCATGACTAGTATTGGATTTCGACGAATTTTTATCTCCACCCAATGCACAATGAGGATCATGTGTCCTTGAGTTCATATTTTGATTATGGGGTAAAGGATTAGTTAGCATAGCTGGGCCTTGTGCTATGAATCTTGAGGCATCTTCCATATGAGGGCACAAGTGAGTGAGGTGGTCCTCCTTACACAATTTGCAAGGAAACTTTACCTTATGTTTAGATTGCTTGTCCCCCTAGCACTGCGGGCATTCTTGTCATGAAAATTAGCATTTTATTTCTTGTTCCCACCCTTACGATTATTTTTACCCTTTTTCTTATTCCTTCCGGGCTACTGGTTGCCCTTCTGGTCCGACAATTGCACGGAAAGTACACTCACCATTTGGGTGGGTTGAAACGAAGCTGTGGCTTGTCCTGAAGCGGATTTATTAATAGAAAATTGGCTTACTTGTTTCACAACTGAATCCATAGGTTTGGCACTTGTACAACCCATGATACCATCGGCATGTGGTCCAGGCTTGATCTTGGGGTCGAAACTAGAATGCAGAGCGTTAGGTATAATCTCACACAAAATTCCGGATTGAGCGTAGATCAAATCCAACTCTTGTGCCCTAAAGATTGCTTGTTCCTCGTTTTGGACTTCGGATGTAGAAACATCCTTTGTGATGTAAGGTAACAACGACTTGAGGAACCACTCAAGGAGAAATTCTAGTGGCATAGAGGCTTTAATCAACCTTTTTCATCTACACCACTCTTGAATGTGATCCGAGATATGTGTGGCTTTGTCTTGTCGAAATTTCGACAAGAGTTCTATACCAATGTCGTAACGCACGGGTAGCTGAAAGTGATTGAGGAAAGTCATGGCAAGGTCATCGAATAAAATGGATGCCCCCCTTGGTAGCTCTATATACCATTTCACTGCAGGTCCTGTGAGCGTGCGTTGAAATATCCTTAAATGGATTGAGTCAATAGGCAAGGAGTTGGAAGAGCACCAAAGGTGAAAAGTAGTGACATGTTCACTAGGATCTTCTCTTTCTTTTCCCTCGAAATTGGGAATGTCCAAGGGAAGCTTGTTAGGGACGGCTGGCCAGGCTGGGTCATGAGATACCGGATCATTCATAAGTCTCGATAAGTCAGGTAAGTTCAAAGTTGCGAGGAAAGAGAGCCTAGATTGAGCCGGTCTATGCCATGCTCCTTGATAGTTCTGGTTCATATAAGGCTGATTACTATAAATACCATGGCCTTGGCCATAATATCCTCCTCCCATTTGACACGTGTAGGGATGCATGGAAGCATTATGATGTGGTTTACATTGACTATGCGGTGCTACAAATCCATAAATGGAAGAGTCACGCAGGTTGTTGATACCTGTACCCATAGGGTTGGTAGTTCTGTCCATACTGTGGTCCATAAGACTGTCCATGAGAAGCTCCATAAGGTGTCCCATGGGATGTCCCATGAGAAGCTCCATAGTTAGGGATATAGGGAAATCCTTGTGATGGACCATGAGATGATCCAGAAACAGGAATATGACCTCCCGAGACAATAGGAGGTACTTGACTTTGAGATACTACCGTGTGAGTAGTCGCAGTACGAACATGGCTAGTAGCGATATTTCGGCCCGAAGGACCATGTGAATGAGGGGAAGGAAGGGTTGTTAAAAATGCATTCGAAGGAGTAGGGTTTGAGGACGAAGGGACATGTGAAGTGATGTAAGTGGTGTTCCCTATGGTCACTCATCTCGATTCTGGTATCTGCATATGACTACTAACACTAGGTCTAGAACGAACATGTGAGGTAGCTTCCACCACTGGGATGGAAGGTGCAATGTGACTAGTGCTCCCAAATCTCTCCACATGGAAAGGAATAGGATTGCCCCCAGGCATAGTGCTAGGTTCAACTTCTAACTCAGCATGATGTGTCAGATTGTGTGCAGGGATATCAGGCATGCCATAACTAACATGACTAGTTCTTGTGGGTTCATTATGAGTCTCATCGCTTGGAAACCAATACCGACGGCTTATGAACGAGGGATCATAACCAGAATGTGAAGGTATTTCCGGTGAAGGATCATATACAGGAGTATAATCTACATCCCCAACCTCATGAGGTGGAGAAGACATCTCAGGAATCTCATCCTCGTGTGTGAATCAATGTGAGAAGTAGTCCGCCCGGACTGTCTGTTTCTCTCTCCCAAGGGAGAAGGAGACGCCAAAGGCGGAAGTCCTGTTAAATGACAATAACAACGAAGTGCCGCGCTAGAATCCACAATGACTCAAAAATGAAAAAAACTCAACCTAATTACGCAAACCCTAGGCAAACTACAGTGCATAGAGCAAACACCTATAAAATGTAAAACCAAATCACAAGAAAACAAGGGTAGGATATGTGAGCTCCCAAATGAAGTAGGTATGTATCACCTAGGAGAGGCTTGAGACTCCCATACACAACAAGCACAGGTTTGTAACCAATTATAGTGGCCCTCAGCTTCAACACATATAGCAACTATGCTGTCCGACACCTACCTGGCTAGGACACCTGTAGAATAACCTCTGTGAAGTACTCCCTTGATAAACTAGGTAAGGAAACTAAGGTCACCTCAATATAATCAATGCTCAGGAGAACAATCACAGGCGGGATTGACAGTATGGGCAGGGTAACAAAGCCCAAAACTCTCGAAAGAGCCCACATATACGAATACAATCCCAGAAATATTTCCGGTGCAACTTAGTTATGACCAGGGGTCATCCCAATCAATAAATGCTCACATTTCCTCATGCTTAACTCCCTTGTAAGAGGAGGATCCTAAGAAACACTAATTATATAAAGGAATTTCACACTCTCACCTGGACAGACACATAAATGTTTCGTTTAGTGGTCTTGGAGAATTTACTCACAATGAACTATTCCAAGACCCTAAAACCTAATCTTGTTGGTGCACCCTATAAAAGAAAAGAGTGTAATTCATTTTATTATGCGTTGATTTTAATTGGCTTATTACTTAAAAGGGAAAATGGTCGTGCAACTAATGATGATATGATGCAACAAGAAGTAAAATGCACACCTAACAATCAATGCAAATGCACCGTGTCGAATGAAAAATGGGGTATGCTACTACATGAAGTGCAAAATATTCCTTCAAATGAATATTCAATCATTCCTATATGAAAATCTGACTAATACTTCTCCAAGCAAACCTAATGCAAGTACCATGCAAAATGAAAAATGCAACAATGCATAATGATGCAAAAAGAAAATGTTTTTTGTATTTTTTGAATTAAAATGAGATAATAAAGAAAAAGTGTGAGTCTACAACCCCCATACTTTGCAAGCAGTATCAGACAGCACCCAAGCAAAGCACTAGGGTAAAAGAGACCTAATGCAGTAATCCCAAAACAAAAAATAGAAAATGAAATGACAAGAACATTTTCTAAAAATTCAAACTAAAAAGCGTCTCTGGTCAGAAACAGAGGTGTATACAACCTCAAGAAGCATCTAAGAAGACTCAACAATTATCCAAACTCACCCAGCAACACTTAATCTTCTCCAAAAAGGAAAAACTCAAGGCATATGTGACTGTGTGCAAAAAACCCACGTATATATGCGGATATCCCAGTAAAAACCGCGTGTACATGTGACTGTGAATACAAAATTCACGTACAGGAAGAAAAAGAGATAAAAAAGAAGGTAGATAGACAAGCTGATACAAAATTTACTCCTATCAGACACTACTAGGAAAACATGCTCCCAGACCCAACTTAGAAACAGATAAATCAGAGCAATTCAAGAACATTGAATGCTGATAAAACCCCTAAAGGAAATGACTAGGAACTCCCCAGTATGGTTGCCAATTTTGTTACTGAGAAAATTTCCTATGGCTTGGGGTACCACAACAGACATAGTAACCGTAGAAATCAATCCCTTCCCATATGCAAGAGAAACAAAACATCTAACACTAAAGGATCTCGAAACATACCTTATTCCGGATGGTTGATGTAGATCCCCGTTGAGCTTTTCCACTCTCGCTTGTATTAACAATTTGCTGTCTCAACATTCAACAAACAAGACAAGCATGCTATATAGTGGTGTGAGACCTACTCTATCATATATAATCAATAACATATAATCATTTAAAATCATCCATGGATTCAATATTCATTTAAATACACATTATTGGACAGGAAAAGATATTTATATTAATATAAATCAGAGATTACAATGGTGACAACCTTTGTCGGCACGTTTGCGAACCGAAGAAATTGAGTCCTCCACCTGAGCCTCCACCACTTCAATCCTCCATCTCTTGATAGCAAGCTCACAAGAAAAGGAAAGCTTGGGAAGAACACAAAGTGCTCCAAGGGACAAA
This sequence comes from Pseudotsuga menziesii, assembly GCA_001517045.1. Taxonomy (NCBI): domain Eukaryota; kingdom Viridiplantae; phylum Streptophyta; class Pinopsida; order Pinales; family Pinaceae; genus Pseudotsuga; species Pseudotsuga menziesii. The sequence continues at coordinate 140,168 of LPNX011162981.1, read as the reverse complement.
GGGATGCAGACTCAAGTACAAGCTCCGGAAACAATGGAATATAGTTTTCTTGCTCTTCAATTCCTATCCTTTCAATGTATCCAAAGGGTTCCTTACATAGTGCTTCAATGGGGTAATGGAAGGTCAAATCCGAGCGATCTCAAGGCATATGGAAGGCCAAGAGACAAGTGACTCGGATCCACATCAAGATAAACTCCAAAACTATTTGGCCTTTTGCACACATCCCGATGTATGCGGGTTTGAGGGCCATATCCACATATATACGCTAGAATAGGTTTAAAATTCATGTATGGAAAATAATTTATGTTTTTAGGGATGATCTTGGAAACATAAAAGGTACAAAAATGGTCCATGGGGTCCAAAGAGTCTACAGAGGGACAAGGAAGGACATAAATGTGTGATCCACCATGTGTGGTAATATCAGCTGTAACAGATGCCCCCTAATGTGTGAGGTTAGAGGGGTGATATGATGGCCAAAATATGTTATAAGTCCATCCTAGAAGTGGAGTGATGAAGAACCAGGTGGAAGAACCAGCTATCTAACAATATAATACAATAATCAAACTTTGCACATGACTGCAAGTACATACAACAGTTCTGGATACATAAGAGTACGAAGGCCATAAATGTGTGATCCACCATGTGTGGTAAAATCAGCTGTAACAACTGGTACATATGGATTTGTACCTATTTTGTCAAATTTCTTATTGGATGGAAAAACTGTTGTTTTGTTTTATGTAAGATGGTGGGTTGAAACCCAGTTTGCTATTTTCTGAGAAGTTCCTAGACCTGTCTCTGCTTCTGTTGATGTTCTCTCGTCTCAGTTTTCCATTCCCATAGAAAAGCCTAGCTTTGAGTAAGGTGGTTTCCAATGTTTTAGGCATGTCAAATCTAATCATTTCCTGAAAGTTGGGAGGAAGACATCCTAAAAACGGTTGTATTTTTACTTTCTCGTCCTTGATGTATGGCACATAATGTAACAGATCCAAAAATATGTTAATAAAAGCATCCATAGTCATGGAACGCATCCATAACTTGTGAAATTCCTTCACCTTTCTATCGAAGAATCTTTCCGACATGTATTTCTCCTGAAAAATCTTGCAAAAATTACCCCATCGGATTTCTCTTACCTCATCTTTCTTGGTATGCTTTAGGTCTCTCCACCATCTAGTTTGTTTTCCATTTAAATTATAGATGTCTAGATGGGATTTCTTTTTGCCAGAGTAGTTATGAACTCAGAAATATTTGCTCATACCTAGAAGCCATTATTCAACTTTCTCCCCTATGTTCATCTCTCCTTCATAGGTTGGGGCTTTTATTTTTTTGAAATCCCCCTCTATATTGTCATCATTTCTTGGTTTATTTCTGCAAGGATAAAGGGAATCATCACTAGAAGGACTACAATAATCTCTTTCTAGAGGTTCAAGGTTATGTTCTTTTTTTCCTTCTTCTCTTGGGATGCTGGCCCGTTGATGATAAAATTATTTGTTGAAGCTGTTTGTGGAATGAGTTTGTTTACTCTGTTAGAATTTGAATGCCATACAATCTTCAAGAAGAGAGTTCTTATTATTTTGCAGCAATTGAATGGAGGATGAACATACAAACTAAGCAAAACAAACCATACAGGAAACAGACAAATATTGCTCAGGAATTTACAGTATATTCATCATCCTAATATTCGGTGTACAATGGATTACAAATAGGTAGAATTTGAATGCATGAGAAGTGAATTCGAATTCTCCAAGTGGATAAGACTGTATCTAACTGAACCTCTAACTAAAGGTCTCCCAATCAATATTGGAGTCCATCAAATCAACTCTCTGATGACCAATAAATCCTACTGACAGTAACAACTAGTTAACTCATTGCAACTGAGTGTCGTAGGTGAACAAAAGTGCCCCTCCCATGCAACCATGCATTAACCATGCAATAGTAGTGCTAGTCTAACTGATAGTGAGTCATCTGAAGGTAACTGAAGCCTAACTGTGGCTAAATAGTGCTAACATCAACTAACTGAAGTAGGTTGGTGCTGAGACTCCCAGTGGCTCCTAAAATGTAGGGATTGGTCTAGGAGGCACCCTCACTGATACATGCACATGTATTAAGTGGCAGTTAACCTCTAGTATTGTCCGCCATACTTCAATGACTGGTACGTGTTGCCCCATTGGGCCATGTGGACCCAATTGCACTAGTGGACTCATTTAATTAATATTAAGGTTCCTAACTTAGGAAATAATTAATCCAATATACATTTGACCAAGGGAGGATTAATAATCCTAACACCCCCCTTAATCCTAACTTGGAAAAATGTGGGCCCTGGTAACAAGACCATAGGTCACCAAAATACAATCTAGAAACAAAGTAAAAAAATGCTGCTTAGTACAATTGAGGAAACAGGGGAAAACCTCATGGGAACCCCCCCCCCCCCTCAAAAATAAGCAGAAAAGTAGCAATCTGAAAGCTATCTTTAGAAGAAAGAAGCTTCCTCAGAAAAATAACTTGAGAAAAAACACTGCCGCGAAAATTGCAGCTCTATGCAGCAGCATAGTCCATTAGTGGACCTCTCAATTTACTTCTGAACTGATGACTCTGTTTGGTTCTGTAGGATGGTGAAGTTAGGGAATGATCAAATCTCTGCTTCTGTGGGCCATGTAGCTGATCATCCATCATCATCAAGTAGCACCGACCTGGAAATTTGCTGCACCACTCTGTGAGAGATAGTGCAGCATGCTCATTCTGATACTGGAAACTAGTTCTCCTTTTGTCTTCTAGAAATCCAATACCACTTCCAGCTGCATGAAGAACCTTTTGAGCCCATATAGTTTTAGGATTCTAATTTGGAATGGGTATTGGATCTAGATATAGAATCTCTTGAGATTCAGTCTCAATAACATGATCATGTTGTATGTGGTCTTCTTCATCTGAATCTGAAACTTGTAGCACATCATCATCATCAAAAATTGGAGGAGAAATTGTTATACCTTCCTATGCCGCTGGAGGAGTATCATGCAGCTGATCTTCTTCAAACTGGACACCTAATGAAGCATCTTCTATTAGCAACCTCCATTAGTTTGTAATCTTTTGCATCATCTGCATATCCCAGCAGAATGCATTCGCTACTTTGGGCTTGGAAGGCCTTTCTCTTGTCAAGTGGTATCCTGGCACAAGCTTTGGAACCAAAATCTCTCAGATGAGAGACATTGGGCTTATACCCATGCAGTGCTTCAAATGGAGTCACCCCAACCATTGAATTGTGCGGAACCCTATTATGCAAATACGAAGCACAGTTTACTGCTTTAGCCCAAAGAGAAGGAGGTAGATGCTTGCCATGGAGAAGGAATATTGCCATCTCTTTCAGTGATCTGTTCTTCCTCTCAGCCACACCATCTTGCTGTGGTGTGTATGGAACAAAGTGTTCCATTCAAATCCCCTTTGATTCACAGAAATTTTGGAAATATCTTTTGACATATTCACCTCCTCCATCGGATCTTATTGACATGATATTCTTATTGAAGTTGTTCTCAACCATAGATTTAAACTTTTAAAAGTCTCAAAAACTTCTGATTTTAGATTCATGAAGTAGATCCAGCAGTACCTAGAGCAATCATCAATAAAGGTCAAAAAATACTTGTAACCATTAATTGAATTTGTGGGCATAGGTCCAGATACATCACTATGTATCAAATCAAGTGTTGAAATAGCTCCATGAGCCTTCCCAACATCATACTTATTTTCTGGATGCTTACCTACAAAGCACCCAGCACATACTCCATCAGAAGTTTGGATTGAGGGAAAACCTTCAACCATGTTATCATTGCGGAGCTACTTCAGATATTTGAAATTGAGATGGCCAAATCTCTCATACCAAATATTGATGGTGTTGTTAGCATGAGACAATAAAGCCGCAGGAGGACAAACATGTAAGAAATGTGAAACCTCATAAGCTTTGGTAGAGTGATTTTCAATACCTTTCACTACAATATTTCCAGTGGCTTTTTCTGTAATCTCAACTGAGTTTGAATCAAATGTGACCCTCTTGGGAGAGCCTATATGTGTCATCTGGTAAACATATAACAGGTTAGCAGCAAGGGAGGGAACATATAAGACATGTTTGAACTCACCATGCTTTGCTCTGACTGAGCCCTTTCCTTATGCTGGAATTTGGGAATCATCTCCCATGTGAATATTAGGCCCCTTTGATAGTGAAAGATTAGAGAAGTATTATTTGTAGGAAACCATGTGGCTGGAGGCTCCAGAACCTATAATGTATGCTGAGGATGGAGAGAGAGTTTCTTTCAAATAATGACACCTTTTGACATCTTTTGTCAGTGTCTCTTCATCAGGCTTCTTTGCTCTTGGAGGAACAATGTTGTGATGCTTGAGAAGAGAGGACATCTAATCAAGTTTCTTCCTCATACAATGTTCTTCGAGATGATATCCCTTTTCACAATACGGACATAACTTCTTTTCAAATTTATTCTTCTTAGACCAAGAACCCCCTTCGGAAAATTGCTGATTTGATTTAGGCTTCGAATCAAGTGTCTTTTGTTCCTTCTTCTTTGATTTCCCCATTGCTTTCTCTTTAGAGGAGTCAGTAACCAATAGAGCTTAATCTTTGGAAGTTTGGATGACTCCCATTTGAATCAATTTGTCTTGTTCTTTGATTAAGGACTTAGAGAATGAATCTAGAGAAGGTAGCTTCCAATCAGGAAAGCTTTCCCACTTGGAATGAAACATAGAGACATAGACAGAGTACTCTAGACCTATTTTGTTGAGTATTGAAAGGACATTTTGCTCATCCTTCCTCTCTATCCCACACTGTCTACATTGTAGCACTAGAGACTTGAATTTGGAGAAGAATTTCTCAATGGTCTTGAAACTACTGGGATGTAAAGATACCAACTCATTCTCAAGAATGTTTCCTCGAAGCTCATCTTGTTTGTTAAACAAGATATCAAGCTTCTCCCAGGCTTCTCTGGGAGTCCTCAATCCTTCCATATGGAAGAGGAGATCTCTGGAAATATAAGTACATAAGTACCTGAATGCTTCATCACAATGGTTTAGGAACTTGTTCCACTCTACCAGATGATGAGGTTCATCCTCCCATCCATGTATAATCTTGTGGTAGTGATTCTTGCGCAAGTCCAGCTGCATATCAATCCTCCAATCAATGTAATTGGAAGTTGTGAGGATCTGTGGATTAGGAGTTTGAGAACTCATAATTGCTCCAGTTGTACGGCTACAAATACTTCTTTCAATCTATGTAGCACCTATCAATTTCACAGCAAATAACACTAAAACAAAAGAATTGTTAGAATCATGATTTTCCTCTAGACATGAACATGTTTTCAGGGTCTGTCATGCCCTCTCCGCTGCTCTGAATGAATCCACAGCTAGGAAATTTTCATAGGGGACTTTTGTGGAAACCCAACTGCTTCTGATGTTCAATGAGGAGAAACAAGCATGAATACTACCTGAGAAGGCTTTGATACCATGTTAGAATTTTAATTCCATATGATCTTCAAGCAGAGAGTTCTTATTATTTTGCACCAATTGAATGGAGGATGAACATACAAACTAAGCAAAACAAACCACACAGGAAACATATAAGTATTGCTCAGGAATTTATAGTATATTCATCTTCCTAATATCCGATGTACAATAGATTAAAAATAGGTATAATTCGAATTCTCCAAGTGGATAAGACTGTATCTAATTTATATCTAACTAAAGGTCTCCCAATCAATATCGGAGTCCATCAAATCAACTCTTCGATGACCAATAACTCCTACTGACAGTAACAACTAGTTAAATCAATGCAACTGAGTGTGGTAGGTGAACAAAAGCACCCCTCCCATGTAGCCATGTATTAACCATGCAATAGTAGCCCTAGTCTAACTGATAGTGAGTCATATAAAGGTAACTAAAGGCTAACTGTGGCTAACTAGTACTAACACCAACTAACCGAAGTAGGTTGGTGCCGGGACTCCCAGTTGCTCCTAAAATGTAGGGATTGGTCTAGGAGGCATCCTCACTGATGCATGCAAATACTACGTGGAAGTGAACCTATAGCATGTTCCCCATACTTCAATGACTGGTACATGTGGACCCAATTGCACTAGTGGACTCATTTACTTAATATTAAGGTTCCTAAGTTAGGCAATAATTAATCTGATAGACATTTGACCAAGGGAGGATTAATAATCCTAAAATTCCCCATGGGCTTCCTCCCGTCAGTTCTGCAACAAGGCTTCATTAATTGCTTGTTGTTCCTTTCTTTCATTCAGATTATCATCTTTGAAACTCTGTAATTCTTCTTGGAGACTTTGTATGGTTTTTAGTATATCAGAATTTAGTTCCACCACCAGTTCTACTTCCTAGGTGGGGGTGTTCAACTTTTCTTTGCCGGCTGTTGTCATCTTTAATGTTCATGATCTGAATTGTTCTTTTAAATTCTGCAATTGCAAATTTTTAATAACAAGAAATTTTTTATGTTAGTTAACAAAATTTAAAAGCATACTTTATTTTCTGCAACGAATGTCTAGTACGTCTATTTGGTCTATTAGTGTTGAAACTGGGATCTGATACCACTTGTAATGTCCCCAAAATTTGAATTTTTTTTTAATTATTTAGCTAGTTAATTACTACCTGAACTGGAAATTAGCTTATCTTCTGTGGAATGTGTCATACTTTGTTTGCGAAACTGAATTGTTGTAAGCTATTTTTACCCTTTCTAGATGTTTTCCATGATGTGGTTATTAATATAAATCTATAATGCATTTAAGTTACTTGATCTGATTTAGATGGCCACGCTGTTTATTAATTACTTCTTATCATGCATTTATGTGTATGTGTGTTCAGTTTATAACTCACTTATTGGTTATAAGTTTTGTTTACTGGTTTATGGAAAGTCATGACTAAACTTGTAATTGTCAAGGGGTGGAGTGGTGAGACTTGTATCCCTTACATGGCCACTTGGAGAAGTAACTGGTTTTACTTGACGTTACAGGGTTTACTTAATTCATGTTGAACTAATGCAACTCTTCTTTGTTTCGTGCAGGTTCATTCGGTGACAGAGACTTGCTATGACAATTAAACACTGACATGATACCTATGATAAACTACTTCACTACTTTAGATGATAAAAGGACCACAGTTCTATCTTAGTGATTCTCATTATTGTTGTTAGCGTTATCGTTTATGCACGGCTGGGTTTATTTACACCTACATCTAACAGGTTATCATTATTATCATTATTATGGTTCTAAGACCTTAAATAAGCTTCAAATTTGTGCTTAACATTTATAGGGTTTAATTGTTATGTGAAAGGCTTAATATATCAGACCTTAGCCATATGTTGCATACGTTGTTTTAAGTTTAAATATCATATGTTAATGTATGTTTTAAGCCATTCATGGAATATTGCATATGCCCTGAATATTGGTTTTATCCTAAGTCAATGGTGCATAACATGGGGTTTTAATACAAAATGCTTCCAATATCAAATCACGTTTTAGAGATTAAGAACTATAGGAATGGGGATACAAATCGACGTTGGTGGTGGACATGGTGGCAGTGTAAATTCTCCTCGCGATGTGGGGAACTCAAGCCCTAAGCTTGGTCTATCGTGGATAAACAAGTCATTTGGAATTTTGATGGTTGAGCTCAATTCGACTCTCTAGTTTGTATTGTTGCATGAGGTATGGCTTGCATCTGTGCTTTGGGAGGTATGCTCTCCATTCTGGTTTTACAGCATTGTTTACTTATCGTTTTGGTTGGGAGGATTGGTATACTTCTCACGATTCTTTGCAGGTGGCAGGGCTTCCATTGCATGGGTCGTGGGTCTCTCTGGTTACCGATGCATACCCTTCACGGGTAAGCCCTGTACCATCAATATTTGCGTAGAGTTATTTGACAGATCTTTGAGCTCGGTGTTTGTAATGTTGAATGAATACTTGTGTCGGTTAGGGGTTTCGACTGTGTATAGGTCTGTTTGTATTTTGAAAGCACCTAGAGATGTGTATGAAATATTGGTTTTTTTTTGGGGTTTAAGCTTGGCGCCTTCAGGCCATAACTATTACGACTCAACTCTATAAATGTATATTGGGTTGGTAGCTTGAACTTGTGATCTTTCTATTTAATGAAGACTCTGTGTTTTAGTTTTAATGATAGGTTTTGAATGGTGGCAGCACCATTGCTTGCAATGGTGCATTGGTTTGGAATCACAACCGTGTAGTTTTTATATATAAATCATAGTGTCTATAAAAGAATGCATTCATTGTTGTGTATCAATTATGGATACAGTTCCTATCTTGGCAAGGTTTTGACTATGTGTAAATTGATGCCTGTAATTTATATTCTCGTTTGGGGTATTTAACAGAGTTGATTTGGTTTTAGAGCCATGCCATTGCTGGAAATGGAACTCTTTACAATTAGCTTGGAGACTGTGTATGATATTAGTGATATATTGTTAAATGGTGATTTACAATTCTATTTACTTGGATGTGCATTAATTTTGGGGATGGCCGTGAACGAGTGTTAACCTTACGATGTGGATGTTGTTGCTATGATAGCGTAGACAGTGGTTTATTTCTTATGGTTTTTGTTACTGGATTATTTCTTTGCTTCTCGGCTGTGAGCCTCGAATATGGTTACAACATATAAATTTGGTTTATATTACTATGTTGAAATGTTTGAATATGATTTACAACGTGTATATTTTGTTGGTATTTCATGTGCAGAAATTTTGACAGGTTAACGATTATCCTTTGTTGCATTTTAATGTTTTTAGCGTAGACTATGTGGAATAATTGTAAGCTATTACAACGTTGATAACATGTTGTGAATCAAACCCTACGGGATTTGATGTTGGTCATTGTTGGTATGTAACCATTGTTTTTAAATCGTGAGGTCACAAGATTCGATCCTGGGCTACGTGGGTTGTAAAATATGTGTGTGTATGTTTTGTTTTGGCATGAATGCCGACATGATTCGATCATGTAACCTCTTGATTTATACGATATGTGTTAATGTGTTTTGTTTTAGGTTTTGTTTAATTCTTTATGATATTGGTATAGAGTATATAGTGTGGTTATGAAATATGATGCACTTGTGCCTACATATCTTAGAGGTCTCGATAGCTTGGAATTCGATGTTGTTGTTTATAAAATGGAAATGATTTGTTTATAGTTCTGTTTTATGATATTTTATTTAAAGTGTTCAGCAATTTCTTCTACATAGAGATTAGGCTATGATTATAGATAATAGTTTAGTTTATTGTAAATAATATAAGCCTGCTGGCAATATGAAATATGTCGGCAGAGATAAGATGTAGGCTTGTTTTTAAATATTTCTAGGTTTTGAACTTGAATTTAAAGACAAAAAATAAATTGTAGAAATGAAATAAAAACCAAACCCTCCTATAGATAGCACTAAAGGTGCTTAATCCATCATGAATAAAATATATTATAATAGCCTTTTTCAAAGAAAAAGACAACCTAACGTTTGATAAAAGAAATACATTTGCTAATAAACAATGAGTTTAATCTGTAAGTGAAGAAAGGAGTAATGCAGAAAATATAACTTAGTTATAGCAGATAGTGACTAGATATTCATTTAGAATTCAATCTACTCTTTTAATAATAAAACTTGTGTAGTTTGCAAGGGAAAAATAAAGAACCTCATACCTGCAATATGAAGATGTTTTAATGGATGAAACTCCTGCACACTCAAATACCCAGCATTAACAAATTCATAGACATATCTGACCTATGTTTAGATAACCGAATAACTTGGGAACTACCACGTTGCACCCAACCATGACCCAAAACCATTCCTGATTTCAATCTGGATCCCCCCATTCTAGTTCCAACATGAAAGTAGCTTAAAGCTCCTAAGGTAAGGCTTCCCTATCTCGAAAACTAGGTTCTATATCAATTCTCCTTTCTCCTCTTAGGAAAAGTGTTCTCCCATTAGAGGAAATTTGGGGTCTAAAATGGGCCTTATAAGAAAACGTGCCAAAATAAGTTTTTGTGAGTTGGAATTCAAGAACCAATAGAATTTCAATAAAATAAGTCAACCATAATGGTTGAATTGACATATTTGTCATTAAAAAAAACTACTTTTTTTGTTCGTATTTTCGACATATCTCATTGTGTTTTTACTCAAATTTCGATCGGGAGAGCTTGTTGGATGCGGAATTTGATTCCGCATCCAATGAGTACCCACACTGCATACTTTTGATGGACCCTGCTACCCCAAAAACAAGAAATACCTGAAAAAAAGTGATGATGACATCATCATCACTTTTTTTAGGTATTTCTTGTTTTTGGGGTAGCGGGGTCCATCAAAAGTATGCAGTGTGGGTACTCAGTATGCAGTGTGGGTACTCGTTGGATGCGGAATCAAATTCCGCATCCGACGAGCTCTCCCGATCGAAATTTGAGTAAAAACACAGGGAGATATGTTGAAAATACGAACACAAAAAGTAGTTTTTTTCTTTCTTCCTCCAAAATTAATCAATATTATTTTATTATTTTAACTATTATTTTATTATTTTCCTTAGGAGGCCCATTTTAGACCCCAAAATTCCTCTAATTCAAGAACTCTCTTGTGAATAATCAGGTATAATTTTGGAATAACAAAAGATCCCCAAGCCTCTCTTTGGCTTGGATTTTTATAGGCATAATTTTCAGTCAAAGGGGCAGTTAAATCAAGAATCATTTCATTTCTTGAAATAACCCTTTTTATTTAATTTAGGTAATTTTAATATTTAACTTAGGAACTTTTGACTAGTTCTTAATTTGACTCTTGTAGGTATTTTAATATTTAAT
>LPNX011162981.1:100424-121662 GCA_001517045.1 Pseudotsuga menziesii | reverse complement strand
TCATTTGTTAACATTTTATCCTTAGGTATCATATAACATGATCCCTAAACACATGACACTTTTATTTTATCTTAGTCACTTTCTTTAATAAGGCCTTTAGGTAGGGGTTAGGTCAACTAGGTTAGGCAAATCTAAACCTATTTGCATATTGGATTCCCTCGTATAACATGGTAGTTCTTCAGTACTTCATGAGATACATAAATTTGAAATTTCATTTAGTCACTTAAAAATAAGTAAGATGAGATCAATGTTTTATCCGAGTCGTTTTCACTCGACATAATTAATTCTTTTCATTAACTCCTAGTGCTTATCCAGAGCCCATACTCAAAGCTAAAAATAAAGAGTTACAAACTTAGTGCAATTCTAGAGCTCCTCGATCAACACTAATGCTATGATGTACTTGTAGGATACACCTAGGGATACAATGGCCAAGAATCTGATGTTCCAGAGCTTAGGCTCAACATCAACTTGGAAGGCTCAAGGGCTTATGCCCAACATTTCCAATTTTATCATTTCATGTGCTTTAGAGCTTCATGCTCAACACAAATGTTTCATAAATCATGTGTTTCAGAGCTTCTCGCTCAACACCAATATAAATACTCATGTTCTCCAGAGCTTCTTGTTCAACAAAAAACATCAAATACCCATGTGCTCCAGAGCTCCTCTCTCAACACAAAACATCTCATCAATTATGTGCTTCAAGGTCCATGCCCAACACATGAAATCATATATATAAAACATATGCAATTGGATTATGCCCAATATATTAAACAATTCATCATGTTCATATGCAGTGGGGTCTTAGACCCAATATACAAATTAAACATCAAAATAACATCATAATCAATGGGGCTTATTCCCGTAAGTGTTAGGTCAAAATTCGAGATATTATGACAAGGGTGAAAATGCCATGTAAAACCTAAATGGATACATGCATCATCCAACAAACAAGGATTACCAATATTCTTACAATGAAATGATGCATCAAAATAATCTCTGAGAATGTAAACAAGAAATACAAACATGTGCCTCTTCATCCAACAAGGGAACAGAATGACACTCCAGCCAAAAGATCCATGTGAACACATCCAATGGATCAATTCTCTGCCACTTGTCAAAGGGTGCAAGCGTCCATCCAAATGTGTGTATTTCCTCCACAGAGGAAACTTTGTGCAAGATATATGTCTCAACAACTTCTCTTGGAATTTGTCCTGCTTAGCCGCTTTCTGTTGATGATGAGCATATTTTTTTTTGCAAGAAGACTCCATGTGTGTCATGTAGCCTTCCACCTAGTCCATATGTGGATGTTTAGAATCAAATGGAATCAATAGGTTCCTATACTTCTCCATACATGAGTCTTTCTCACCTAGAGAAATCTTATGGTCTTCCAAACATGGAACTAGTGTAGAAATCCAATGGCTCAAATCTATGCCACTAGGTCCTTTCAATGGGTGTAATTAAATGAAAGAGGAATCAAATAATGCAAGTGGATGGCTATTTTTCTACTGGTAAGGGAATTTTTCATTCATCAATTCATCATGAACACCTATGGGAGCTTCATGCTCCTCATGTGGCACCAAAAAGGAAAATTCCTTCTCCTAATTTTCATCCTCACCTGATGTGGTTGAAATAGAAGTGTGGGGTGAAGAACTATGAATCAAATATTTGTAATACTCATCCATAAAACTTATGTCTGCATCTTCTTCATCAATGGTTGATCCAACTAAGGTGAGCTCATATAACTCTTCCATGAAGAAGAGACTCTCTCCAAAAAAATAACTCATTTTTTCTCTAGGAAAGATCAAGTGCTTGGTTCTCATCAAGCTTGTCTGCACAATCCTCAAGCACATGAAAAAACGAATGCATATCATGATCCACTATCTCATGATATTAATCCATATAATTAAAAATGCAATTAGCCTTGTGAGGATTCCTGAATGGTGTGTAGGAGGAAATGTAATATCTTTTCAACTTCTCATGAAGTTACTCTATCTCCATCTTGGACTCTTGGAGTGAAAATTGAGTGCTCTTCAAGGAATCCTCGGTGGTCAATAAATATTTTGTGAGCTTTCAAATCTCTTCTTCATCCTCCAAGTATGCTCCATGAAACAACTTAACAATCTCAAGCAAACTATTTGTATTAGAAAAGAAATGGAGAAAACTAAATTTGATGCTTTTCATGGCCTTCTGAAATTTCTCCATGTCTTCTATGGAAGATTTCTCCTCCAACTTCCAACAAATATTTGTCATTGATGCATGGTTTCCATGGAGAGTGTGTAGGGACTCTTTTATCTTGCGCTCACTCATCTTCAGTGACCCCTAAATAAAATGAAGTTCTGGAAGATGAACCTCCTCTTCTTCCCTCTTTCTTGGATCAACTTCATGAAACTCCAGTGGTGATGTGGAATTTGATCTTGGGACCTTTTCTTCAGCTACTAATAGGTTTGCATGCTCATGGAGATTTGGTTTTGTAGGAACTTCAAGTGAAATCTCTATGTAACCATCAAAGAGAGGTGGAAATCCCTTGGTAAATTTCTCACTAAAACTTGAGCACCCATAAATAGGTACTCTTTCAACCATGTCCATAGTGTTTCTTATCCTTTTGGATTGTTCTTCTACAACAATGGTGGTAGGGTCAAGTGAATGAACACCTTGTTCTTTTGTTTCACAATCCCCACCAATAAGGATTTCAGTTATGTCTTCTGGTGGCTACCATACAAGTTTCACTTTCTTGAACATGATGTTTACTTCTTCGATTGATGCAACATATTTCTCTTTATTCTCATGGAAAAATCCTCCGTCTCCTTCAGTGCAAATACCTTGCAGTAACTTGCACTCGCTTTCATGGATCTTTATTTTTGTTTTCCCACTTTCAAGACTAGGTGGTTCATGGATCTCCTTAGTAATGATAGGGAGATGTGGATTCTCATGGATGTAAAGCCTCTCTTATGATGTGCATACAACTTCATCATGATGAAATGGAATACAAAAAAGTATGAACTGTGTTCATCCCTTGCATAATATTTTTCTCTTCATGTGGTAGAGCTATGGTAGCTTGATCTTCCACCAAATATTTTGGTTTGCATCCAATTGATGTATGCTTGTTTTCTACTTCATTGTAAATCCAAAATGGTGATTTGAGATATGATCTATATCCTTCTTTTGGATCTGATCCAAAATATGTCTTACCACCATTGACACCATCATCTTCTTACCACCATTGACACCATCATCTTCCTTGCACTTGGTAGTAAAATAGGGATCCACTTGTGAATATACTTTAGTTCCCTTGGGTTCTACTAACCCCACTTCTTAGAACACACTACCAGTCATATGTACAATACTTACTTCATTTTCTTGGTGTTAGGTGTCCTTGAACAACCTCTTCATCTCAAGGTAGCAGTAATATCAGAAATATAGGACCTCCCTTATATCTTCTTTTAAAGCATAGTATTCCATGAAATACTGGAAGGATTCCTTAGAGTTCTTTCCACAGAACATTTGACCAACAACACTTGTATATTTCTTGCATATGAATTCATCATATGTTGGAAGACAAAAGTCATCAACATCATCCCTATTGAATCTACCTGAGGTACTGCATGATGGCTCTTCATAGTTTTCTTCTTCATACTTCTCAAGGTCTTCTTCAAACACTGGTAGGAGTCTCACAGCCACAACTTGATTTAGTGATTTGCACTATTTCTTTACTAAGATATTAATTTCCGTAGGAGTGGAGGAAAGTGATATGATACTACTGTAATATCCATGATCTGATATCAAATCAAAACATTAAATTCTACTCCTGATATAATTAAAATGTGACATAAAATATTACATTAACATCAATCACTTTCTTTATGCAAGGAAAAACATAGGAAATACTAGAAAAAAATGATAATGAAAGAGGGATAAGGGAAGAAAATAAAGGAAAAGTTTAGAAAGAGATATTCCAGATCGCTAAGCACATGGATGTTGGTCCCTTTTAGGTTTTGAGCATCAACTATGATGAAGTCTAGTCCTAGGCTTCTAGGTGTCCCAACCGGTGCAAAATGAGATTGAGAAATCACTTCCAATTCAACCAAGGATTATGGAAGGATTAGATGAGTATCTAGTCATTACTTAGGTAGAAAATAACATTTGAATAGGTTTGGAATAAATCTGTCAGATTTTGAGGGAGTTTGGGGATGTTTGGGAAAAAACTTGGGATTTGGCCTAGGGAAAGTATGCACAGAAGAGGCCACTCAACCAAAGTACGACCCCAACAAATTCTTGATATGAAGGTTATTGTAATATACCAAATTTTGACTTTAACTATGATGGGAATGAGTCCCATTGCACATGAGTTATGTTGATTAGTTAGATATATTGGGCGTAAGACGATGCATATGTTTTATTATCATATATGTGATTGTATATATTGGGAATGGAATCGGATGGACAAAAATTATGACCATAGTACTATAGACTCATGTATTATGTGATTTACCTTAATGCATGTACTGAGATTATTATTGTGATAAAATGTGCAGAAGAATGAATGTATGATTGAGTTCTATAATGTGTTGGATGAAAACTGTTAAGCACATGAGTGATGAGATTTTGTGTTGAGCGCAAGATCTCAAGCACATGAGTGATTAGATTTTATATTGAGCGCAAGCTCTGGAGCACATGAGTTATGAGATTTCCTGAGCATAAAATATGGATTACATGAATTATAAGAATTGGAAGTGTTGGGCATAAGCCGTGGAGCATTCCAAATTGAAGTTGAGATTAAGCTCTGGAGCATTGGATCCTTGGCCATTATATCCCTAGGTATATTATACAAGTACACCCTAGAATTATTGTTGAGTGAGAGGCTCTGGAATTTCACTAAGTGTAACTCCCATTTTTAGCATTGAACTTGGGCTCTGAATAGTGCTAAGAGTTACTAAAATTAATTGTGTTGAGTGAGAACAACTCTGAAAAGCACCAATCTTTATCTTTCTTATTTTTAAGTTGATTAAATGAAATTTCGAATTTCTACTTCTCATCAAGTACTGAAGAACTACCACGATATACGAGGTAATCCAACATGCAAGGAGGTTTAGATCTTCCTAACTTAGTTGAACAATCCTACTTAAGGCCTTGATAACATAAATAGTATAAGTCTAATAAAAGCATCACATAAATGAGATCATGTTACATGGTGCACAATTAAATGATTAAAACAATTATATATATATGTGTGTGTGTGTGTGTGTGTTCTTTTATTCATAATACATATGAACTATATATATATATATATATAGTTCATATGTATTATGAATAAAAGAACACACACACACACACACACACACACACACACACACACACATAAATTGTGGGAAGCCTATAAGGACTGAACCCTGTGTGAATAATGCAGCCTGTAATGTGTTGAGTATTTTAGCATAATACATAATACATAATACACAGACAAACTAATACACAGACACAATGTGTACCATAAAAGTTAAACTACATCTACACAGGCTGTGTTACAAATGCAAGGCCTGGGCCAAGTGCTTAGGACTGATTGTGGAAGACGACCCAATCATAATCAATCAGAGCCACAATCTTATCAACCAAACACATCCATTAAAGCCACATTTTTTCACCATTTGTATCCTTTATCGAGCCATGGCATCGCATCTGCCATTGCAGAGCAATGGCACTATTAACATTTAAATAAACACATTACCAATTTACAGAGCTATTTACAAAACACAATGAAAATCCCATTGAGAGTTATTTGAAAACCAAAATCCATTTCATAGTAAATGGTAAACCAAACAAACAGATTTGATTCTCTTTTAACTAGTCAAATTATCAAAATCTCAAGTTATATATCCATGAAAAATCATTTACACAGTCGCATTTACATAATGCCCAAACGATATGAATAAACCCAACACCCAACCAAACAATGAGTAGCTTAAAACCAGATGTCTCTGATACTAAGTTTTGAAACCCTTTTGATAAACACAACAAGTGAAACATTTGGGTACATGCCCATTTCCTTTCATGAGGCTTACCATGGATGGTTGCACATGCAGCCCAATAGATTTTCCTTCCCAAAATGCAGAGTACCCATGGTATCCTCACCTACAACAATGAAACTGAATCTTGGATTAGAATTATGCAAAATGACTGCAAACCAAACAAAAAATCAAAGGTGCATTCATACGAATAGAGGCATACCTGCCAACATGCTCAAGAAAAATGGGTTGCTCTGCATGGATGCATAGTGCCCATCTGGAGTGTGAGACCTCCCTCCCAACCCAAACGAAGACCAAATAAATGACTTCAAAACTCTAAGTTCACAGTGCATAAGGAAGGCATCCTACGAAAACCAAGGTGCATTCAATGTGCCAACCTGGCCTCCACCTCCACGCAAATCGAAACCCATAAGTATATAGTGTGGTTTCACACTTCGTACCACCATATTAAACCCCATCACCATAGTTTTAAAAATCCTCTCATATTGTGAATTTCTTAGGTCTTAGCCCTAGTTTCGATGGCTTAACATATGCCATAACATAAACCCCTCCACTTTAAAGTTTAAGCATACAAGTTTTATAAACAAGGTTTTAAGTCTTCACCCCCATAGTTGTTACAAACATGCATGCATATAATCTAACCCCTTTTCTCATAGTTATAAGGTATAGGATAGGCTTAGGACCCTTTGTCATGTTTTAGCTATTGAGCATACGAATAACGTTGTTTAGGTTTCAATAGATGTAGACGTTAGGACTCAGTTGTGTTACGTCTGCAAGCCTAGGTTCATAGGAGAAGTCACCTACAGAAGAATATAAACACATGCATTAGTTCATGATGAAATAACTAAACCCCGTAGCATAGGAACCTTACCTTTCCAAGTTGATGTTTAAGGGATATAACTTCGCCACTCCACCCCTTGACTTACAAAGGTAAGTCAATCTTTTCATAATGAATAATAAACAAATTAAATACAGGAAGAATGAAAGTAAGGTGTAAAACAGAGTAAGTATCAACAATGTCCATAAATAAGATAAATAAGAAGAGTAACTTTATATGTGCATCAAATTGTAGAATAGTAACATGTAGACATCATCATCATACAGGAAAAACACATAAGGAAAGCAACAGACATAACTTAGGTTCAGTTCTTCAAACAAGTTTTTATTCTGCAGTAGAAATGAAGATGTCCTTAAGATCTAGCAGTTTATTAGCCTACACTTTTTATTTTTATTTTTGTATTTATGGATTTTAGGGACATTACAAGTGGTATAAGAACCCATATTCAAAGGGTAAGAGACCTAATGGGTGCTACCAAACATTAGTTGCAGAAATAAACATTTCAAAAATGTATTTGAAATTTTTGTTTAAACTAATAGAAAATTTTTGTTACTAAATATTTTAATTGTAGTATCTAAATAAAAAATCCAGATCATGAATACAGAAGAAGAAAACAGTCGACAAGGAAATCTGAATTCCCCAAGATGGGAAGAAGAACTGGTGGTAGAATTAAATTTTGAGCTAGGCTTTGTTATGACTTACTTATGAGCATGGACAACTAAGGCAGTAAAACATAAACATAAGTCGAGACAGGCCTAGGACCTTCTCGAAAAACTGCAAACCTATTTTTAAACTATCTCCATACAGAAGAAAAAAAAAACAGTTTTTCATCCAACAAAAACTTGAACAAGATAGGTACAAAGCCAAATATTCCTGCACCAAATACCAATAGATTGACAACAAATGGAGGAGCCAATGCTGCCATGCTGAAAAGTAAAGGTTAGAAATTCCAAGGGCCACATTATTCTAGAGATTGTACAAACAAGACTAATGGAGTATTGCACAATCTACAGGAAGACCCAACGGTAGAGGACATGGTTAGTACACCGAGGATCTATGCATCTGTTGATGGATGACAAGCAGACCATCATGACACTATGGTATAAATAGAAGGTAATGTTTCAAACACTTCTATTTTTATTTTGATTGATCTTGGTGCTTGATGAAGCTATGTATCACCCAATGTTGTTGAAACATGTAAACTAAACAAAGTAAAACATGAGAAACCATGGCTCGTATAATTAGCCACTGGTATACAAACAAAGGTTTCAGGACTAGTTAGAGACAGTGAGGTAAACTTGAATGGTTTTACCGCTAAGATAGATTTTAATATATTAACCTTAGGATCGTACAATGTACTGATTGACATGGAATGGTTGGAACAACAACACATCATGCTCGATTGTATAAACAAGTCAATCTTGTGCATGGATAGCTAAGGGAATTAGACAAAGATTCAAGGGTTACCTAAGAAGGTTTCTGTTAGACAGATATTTGCCTTATAGGCAATGAAGTGTATTAGAAAAGGCTGCAAAGTTTTTGCAGTAAACATCCAGGATGTAGAAGATGACAAAGAAAATAAAATCTAAGACATTCTAGTTCTCGGAGACTTTAAGGATGTATTTATCGAGGAAATACCAGGATTCCCACCAAAATGGGACCTAGAATTTTCCATAGAACTGACACCAGGGCCAGTACCAGATTCCAAAGATCCATACCGCATGAGCACACCAGAGTTGGTGGAGGTCAAGTTCCAGTTACAGGATTTGATTTGAGAAAGGTTATATTCGACAAAATGTGTCCCCTTAGGGAGCACCTATACTCTTCATAAAGAATAAGGATAGTACTTTACGAATGTGCATCGTTTACCACCAACTTAACAAGATGACCATCAAGAACCGTTACCCACCCCCTAGGGTTGATGAATTGTTCGATGAAGTTCGAGGAGAAAATATATTTTCAAAGTTTGACCTACAATCTGGATACCATCAAGTAAGGATCCGCGATGAAGATATACATAAAATGACCTTTCGAACGCGATACAACCACTGCGAGTTTGTAGTAATTCGTTTTGGTCTGACCAATGCACCGACAAATTTTATGTGCATGATGAACAATATCTTCAGTAAATACCCAGATAAGTTTGTATCGGTATTTATAGATGACATCCTAGTTTAGTCGAAGAGTAAAGATGAACATGACACTACAATAAAATACCCTTTTGGGGGCGGTTTTGGCTTGCGGCTGTTTTGCTAAACCCCCCCCCCCCAAATTTTTTTTTAGGCCTTTGGGGGAGGTTCTTAACAACCCCCTTAAAAGTCCCTAAAATTGGACTTTTGGGGGCAACTTTTAAACAACGCACCCCAAAAGCACAATTCTCAGGACTTGTGGGGGCAGTTTGTGAACAACCGCCCCCAAAAGTCCAATTATCAATACTTTTGGGGCTTATTTTGACAAATTCCCCCCCCAAAAGTCCAATTCTCAATACTTTCTGAGGCGGTTTTGACAACCCCCCCCAAAAGTCTAATTCTTAGGACTTTTTTTTTGGGGGGGGAGGGGGGGTTTAGAAAGACCCCCCCTAATAGTTGTGTGCGGCGGTTGTGCTAAAACCCTACCAAAATTGTTTTAAGGTATTTGGGGGTGGTCCTTAATAACCCCCTTCAAATGTCTAATTCTCGGGACGTTTTTTTGGGGGGGGGGTTTAGAAAGAACCCCCCTAAAGGTGGCTTGCAGCGGTTTTGCTAACCCCCCCCCTCCCCAAAGTGTTTTATGGTATTTGGGGATGATCCTTAAAAACCCCCCTCAAAATAATAATTCTTATGAATTTTGGGGGGGGGCTGTTGTAAAATGACCCCCCCTAAAGGTTTGTTGTGGCGGTTTTGATAAAACTCCCCCCCAAACAATTTTTAAGGTATTTGGGGGAGGTCCTTAAAAACCCCCGTCAAAAGTGTAATTCTCAGGACTTTTGGGGAGGGTTTTAGACATGTTTTAGAAACACCCCCCCTAAATTTGTTTCGTTGTGGTTGTGCTAAACCTCCCCCCAAATTTTTTTTAAGGTATTTGGGGGCAGTCCTTAAAAACCCCCCTCAAAAGTCTAATTCTCAGGAATTTTGGGGGGTAGGGTTTAGAAAGATCCCCCCTAAAGGTGTCTTGAGGTGGTTTTGATAAACCCCCCCAAAATACTTTTAAGGTTTTTGGGGGCAGTCCTTAAAACCCCCCCTAAAAATTTTAATTGTTAAGACTTTTGGGGGGGGGGGTTTGAAAGACCCCCCCCCTAAAGTTGTCTTCCAGCTGTTTTGCTAAACCTCCCCCCTCAATTTTTTTTAAGGTATTTGTTGCAGTTGAGACCATTAATCCATCGGCCAGTAAATCAGAAGGAAATAATAAAAGAGATTTTTCCAAGGAAATGGATATCGATGAGGAGGGCACTATTGAAACTCCAAAAAGGCAGAAGGTTGAAACTGAAGGACAACTTGTACTAGATACAATTGTAGACAAACTTAAAAAAAAAATGACGATATCAGGAGCTCCATTTGAGGTAAAAAAGTATACATTTGCAGATAGTACTTTTGTCGATTCCTCGTCTCAGTTAAAGAACAAAGCAGAGTTAGTGGATAAATACAAAGGCATTAAAGACATAACTTCACAAAGGAGTCTGAAATTATATTCTAAAGTAAGGAATATTTATAATCAAGATGTGTCTTTGGTTTTAGTCAGGGATTATATCCAAAATACTCTGAAATTGGTCTTGGCAAGCAAGAACACAGTTGCTGAAGTAAAAATGAACCTGGATGATATCTGCATACCTGACAAGATTCATCTGCACAAGAAGATAGGAGATATCTTGTTTACTCACTTGCTGAAGATAAATATGGCATTATCCAAGATACAGATCCTCAAAGGTAAAATTCAGAACCAATTGAGGCAAGAAAAAGTGGAAAATAAGGCCCACCAAACTCAGATTAAGAAGCTGCAAACTAAGCTGCTGGCTACTGGAGGCCAATCTGATAAGGGAGCTGGCCGTATCCAAAGGCTGCTAGATGAGAAAGAAAAATAGATTTAGTTATTGAAAAAGAAGATTCTCATACCTGCCACCGAGCTAATACAGGGTCCTAAAGTAGGTGAGATAGAAAAAGAAAAGGAGAACCTGAATAATCAGCTCACTGATTGTCAAGCAATTAAACTTATTGAAGTTTGCTGATAAAGAAAATGAATGGTAAACTTATCGAATAATTATTTCATTATATCTAAAATTTGTAAGTTTGAAATGATAATATGCATTTCCTAGCATGTGGTTTATTGTGAAGATGCTTCTATACTATCTTCAAACTGTCTGAAAAATCTCTTATTATAGCCTTCTAGATATGGTTGGATGCACCATACAACACTCTAGAGATACACACTCTCAGAATATTTTTATCATCATCCTATGAGCCATGGCAGGAATTTCCCTAAGGCCAGTTATGGATATTTTACCAATAATTCCATACTTGGAATTTTTTTTATCTTCTCCTAGGCTCGGTCTAATTTCCCTAAACCACATTTTGAAGGATACTTGGACCAATATTCCCAAACTTAGCCAATTTCCCGATTTTAACTAATTTGTCGT
Organism: Pseudotsuga menziesii; assembly: GCA_001517045.1. Taxonomy (NCBI): domain Eukaryota; kingdom Viridiplantae; phylum Streptophyta; class Pinopsida; order Pinales; family Pinaceae; genus Pseudotsuga; species Pseudotsuga menziesii. The sequence continues at coordinate 110,198 of LPNX011162981.1, read as the reverse complement.
ATTTGTCCAGATCGATGTCATAATGGAACAATGATTTCAAATTCATTTCACATCATCTTCTATTCCATGCCATGCAGGAATCATCCTTAGTGTGGGAATCAACCTTAATGTGGGCATCACTTATCCCCTTTAAAACACTTAGCCATTTTTTCTTTGGGTTTAGTATGCAAAATAACATTTTTCTTCTATTTTGGTAGGTTGATATTTTCCTTATCTGGTCACCATAAGAAAAACCAAGAGCATGGATAGATATACATTTCAACAATGAATAGGACCATATCATCTAATGAATTTTATCATCAAAGTAGCACCCCCTTTCAGTCATTTCCAAGTGGTCTCTCAAACTTTTTGTCTAACACTTGAGCAGTTCTCTTCAAACCCTAGGTCACCAAGGTGATTTCATTTTTCCTTCAAATTTGGCAAGTGATATTCCCAATGGGTATAGTTCAACAAGGTCAATATAGAATGATCACTTTCATCTTCTGGATCTTCTTTCACCCTCCTTGACGAGCATTTTTCTGGAGTAGTGCAAATATGGCTGAGAGGCACTTTTGGTAGACTGATATCTTCTTCCTGAAATACTTTTTTCTCAGGATAATTATATGGTTGGATGCACCACAAAAGAATATAGATATATACACTCTCATAATATTTTTATCATCATCCTATGAGCTATGGCGGGAATTTCCCTAAGGCCAGTCAGGCATATTTTACCAATAATTCCATACTTGGACAATTTTTGATCTTCTCCTAGGCTTGGTCTAATTTACCTAAACCACAATTTTGGCAGGTCCATAAATTATTCTTCAAGGTGTCTTTGGACAAATTGAGACCATGGTTGAGTAGAAAAAACAACATCCTATAATATCCCCATGTGGTGTAGGCATTTTCTTCAACATGACCATTTATGGTAGGAATCCTCTTAAGGCTACTTGGACCAATATTCCCATACTTAGCCAATTTCTCGATTTTCACTAATTTGTCATATTTCTCCAGAATGATGTCAAATTCATTCCACATCGTCATTTATGCCATGCAATGCCAGGTTGATGTTTTCCTTATCTAGTCACCATAAGAAAAACCAAGATCATGGCTAGATATCCATTTCAACAATGAACATGACCATATCATCTGATGATTTTTATCATCAATGGAACACCCCATTGCAAGCATTTCCAACTGGTCTCTCAAACTCTTTGCCTAACACTCAACTAGTTCTCTTCAAACCCTAGGTGACCAAGGTGATTTCGTTTTTCCTTCAGAGTTGGCAAGTGAGATTCCCAATGGGTAGAGGCCAATGAGGTGAATCCATCAAGACCAATTTCATCTTCTGGAACTTCTTTCTCTCTCCTCGATGGGCATTTTTTTGGAGCAGTGAAAATATGGTTGAGAGACACTTTTGGCAGATTGATATCTTCTTACTGAAAGACTTTTTGGTCAGGCTAATTATATGGTTGGATTCACCAGACAATACTATAGAGATCCAAAGTCTCATAATATTTTTGTCATCCTCCTATGAGTTGTGGCAGGCATTTCCCTAAGGCCATTTAGGAATATTTTATGAATAATTCCATGCTTGGACAATTTTTGATCTTCTCCTAGGCTTGTTCTAATTTCCCTAAACCATAGTTTTGGCAGGTCCATAAATTCTTCTTCAGGGTCATGTCTTTGGACAAACCGAGACCATGGTTGAGTGGACAAAACAACAGCCTACAATATCCCCATGTGCTGCGGGAATTTTCTTCAATAAACCATTTGTGGCGAGTATCCTCTTAAGGCTACTTGGACCAATATTCCCATACTTAGCCAATTTCCTGATTTTCACTAATTTGCCGTATTTCTCCAGAATGATGTCATAATGCAACAATGATTTCGACTTTATTCCACATTATCATCTATTCCATGCAATGCCATGTAGGCATCATCCTTAGTGCGGGCATCAACCTTAATGTGGGAAACACTTAGGCCCTTTACAACACTTAGCCGTTTTTTCTGTCTTTAGTATGAAAAATAAGATTAACCATTTTTTCTGTCTTTAGTATGAAAAATAAGATTTTTATTCTATTTTTCCAGGTTGATATTTTCGTTATCTGGTAACCATAAGAAAAACCAAGAGAATGGCTAGATATCTATTTAAAAAATGAACATGACCATATCATCTGATGATTTTTATCATCAATGGAGCACCCCCTTGCGAGCATTTCCAAGTGGTCTCTCAAACTCTTTGTCTAACACTTAACCAGTTCTCTTCAAACCTTAGGTCACCAAGGTGGTTTCGTTTTTCCTTCAAACTTGGAAGGTGAGATTCCCAATGGGTAGAGGCCGACAAGGTGAATCCATCAATACCACTTTCATCTTTTGGAGCTTCTTTCTCTCTCCTCGGCCGGAATTTTTCTGGAGCAGTGCAAATATGGCTGAGAGGCACTTTTGGCAGATTGATATCTTCTTACTGAAAGACGTTTTGGTTAGGCTAATTTTATGGTTGGATGCACCATACAAGATTCTAGATATCCACAGTCTCATAATATTTTTATCGTCATCCTATGATCTGTGGAGGGAATTTCCCTAAGTCCAGTTAGGCATATTTTACCAATAATTCCATACTTGGACATTTTTTGAGCTTCTCCCAGGCTTGGTCTAATTTCCCTAAACCACAATTTTTGCAGGTCCATAAATTCTTCTTTAGGGTCATGTCTTTGGAAAAACTGATACCATGATTGAGTAGAAAAAACAATGGCCTTCAATATCCCCATGTGGTGTGGGAATTTTCTTCAACAAACCATTTGTGGCGGGCATCCTCTGAAGGCTACTTGGACCAATATTCCTATACTTAGCTAATTTCCTGATTTTCACTAATTTGCTGCGCATTTCTCCAGAACGAGGTCATAATGCAACAATGATTTCGACTTCATGCAAAATCGTCATCTATGCCATTCCATTCCATGCGGGCATCATCCTTAGTGTGGGCATCAACCTTAATGCGAACATCACTTAGCCCCTTTACAACACTTAGCAATTTTTTCTGTCTTTAGTATGCAAGATAAGATTTTTATTCTATTTTTCTAGGTTGATATTTTCCTTATCTGGTCACCATAAGAAAATCCAAGAGCATGGATAGATATCCATTTCAACAATGAACAGGACCATATCATCGGATGATTGTTATCATCAATGGAACACCCCCTTGCTAGAATTTCCAAGTGGTCTCTCAAACTCTTTGTTTAACACTTAACCAGTTCTCTTCAAACCCTAGGCCACCAAGGTGATTTCATTTTTCCTTAAAACTTGGAAAGTGAGATTCCCAATGGGTAGAGGCCAACAAGGTGAATCCATGAAGACCACTTTCATCTTCTGGAGCTTCTTTCTCTCTCATCAGCAAGAATTTTTCTGGAGAAATGCAAATATGGTTGAGACACACTTTTGGTAGATTGATATCTTCTTACTGAAATACTTTCTGGTCAGGCTAATTATATGGTTGGATGCACCATACATGACTCTAGATATCCACAGTCTCATAATATTTCTATCGTAATCCTATGAGCTGTGGCGGGCATTTCCCTAAGGCCAGTTAGGAAGATTTTACCAATAATTCCATACTTGGACAATTTTTGATCTTCTCCTAGGCTTGGTATAATTCTCCTAAACCACAGTTTTTGCAGGCCTAATTTCCCTAAACCACATTTTTTGCATGTTGGGAATGCATTTGAGTAAAGCAATCCAAAATTGACTTGCTTTAGTAAAATGCACGCACATGCCTGATTTCATTGTCCCATACACATGCTGAACTAATTGAGTGTAAAATACATCATATAATCTTATAAACCTGTAAATGGAAGTTTTCTCTTTTCTGTACCTATCATATTCTAAACTTTCAATTGAGTGTCAAATACATCACTTAACAAACCATCAAATTCTATGATTCGATGAACCTGAATCGAGTCAGATTCTGATGACATTGAGAATGATTGCATCACCCAGACGTGAACTCAACATTTCCTCATGATTACCCTTTTTCCCAGCTTTCAATTATTCAAAGTTCCAACACAATACACATATCCAGATTTGTCCTGACCCCATGGATTCCTTCCTAGTAGCTGCAATCAATTACTAATCATGCTACTTCTTACGTAAGATTGATAAATAGGGGCCACTATTATCAATAGGCTATGTATTGACTCCATTCTCTATGTTCATTAATTTTTGTCCAGTATGGCTGAAAATTTGAGCTCACTGATAGTATGAGTGAAATGGGTAGAATTGGAAAGAATTGGAGACAGTCTCATTCAGGTTCGATGGATTTCACTGGTAGTTCCATTCCATCATATTGTTTTTATGTTTGTTTGACATTCGTTTCCCATCACTTAGTGAAGTCTTTCCTGCATTGATTTAGCACCTTGTCCCTCTTCAACAACCCAAGAATTCGCTCTCGGTGGCATAGAAGGATTGATTTCTTCAATTCTAGCTTTTAATTTCTCCACACCAGATGGGTATTGCATGTTGTTTTCCGCTGAGCCATTTTTGTCTCAACATTTCTCTCTTCCTTATCAGTTTCTTCTTTCATTCATATTTCCCTTTTATCCTTACGATACTTCTCACGCATTGTGTTTCTCTTTTATAATTATTCTCTACTTGCATCTCCCATCCAGATAACTGGAATGCAACTTCCTCTTCTAGTACCCTTTCTACCCCTGGTGTTGAAACATGTCCACTTCAACCCTGGTTTCCCCCCTATGTTGCACTGTTGTGTTAGCCTTGTTCCATAGTAGTTGGTATCTTTGTTTGAAGCTAGGAAAGTACAACAAAGGACAGGTTGGCTCGTTGGTGAATTGACTTTTCAGTTTCACCCAAATGAAATCCACTTGTAACATGGTCAATCCGACCCTTGAGGTCTATAAATATAATTTAATAGGTAGTAGGGACAATTATTATTGAAGGAGTTGTTTGATGTTACTGATTCAACTGTAAACTATTCCTCTACTTTGTAATGAAAGCATAATATAATAAAAAATTCTCTTGGTCCCCTTTTAAAACTTTCTTGAGTATTGATCTGGTTATATTTTTGCATTATCTCTGTTTTTTTCCTCGGAATGTATTATATATGTTATGTTCTCATTTATTAATTTTTGTAAGGAATGATGATGATTTATATTATAATAAAAAAGATATAGATTCTACAAACTTCCAGAGCCATGAGATTGGTTTCCAAACTATGATGCATGTAAACAAGAAACCTACATTTATAGTTGTTCTATTCTCATTTCAAATGTTGGATGCATTCTTATTTCACAATAGAAGTTTAATTTATGTCTGAAATTAAAACTATACTAGTCTAATTAGGTTTTTGTATGAAAACTTCCAAATTTCATACCTACAGTGTACTTCAATTGGAATTGGTGTGAATTTTTACTTCCGGCCATGAAAAATTGGAAAATACTATCAATCGTTGTTTTGGATGACTTGGATTTTACTGTAGGTCATACAATTTACATAAATGACTACAAGAGTTTGTAGAAAAGGTTGGTATGTCTATGCTATAGTGAAATTTATTCAATATAACATGAACTGATGATCTGTTAATTGATTTGTAGAATATATTTCAAGAATATTTCATATGTCAATTCATTTGTAGAATATATTACGAAGAATATATTTCATCCTTTGTAGTTTCATACACACTTCTCAGTAGGGGTTGCACATTAAACTCTCTTATATATAGGAAAAATTCACATATGGATTACACATTACACTTGTATTACACATTAGAAACACATTAACTATATCAAAATATATGCATTGCAGAGAAATATTGACAATTTTAATTACAACAATATTAGTATGTACATAGACATAAAATGTACACCATATTATTTTAGAAGTCTAGGATGCTTGGTAGTTTTTTACAATTCCTCCTTTTTAGAATAAGAAAATTTGCTATAGCTTCTCTTTCCTTCTCCAGAACCCTCTAGATCTACAGAAGCTTCATCGGCCATATGTTTTAATTGTTTTTCTTTCTCTTTCACTTTGTTTGCAAGATTTATCACTTTTGTATGCAATCTATCTTTTTCTTCTAGGAATTTCTTCAACATTGTAACACCCCGGTTTTGGCCGTGTTTGCATTAAATGTATATGATATAAATATTGTATTTAATTGTGGTGTGGAGCTAAAGGAAAATCCCCACCATTGATTTATCATTTTATGTTTCAGCGGTTAAAAATCGTTGCCGATGGTATTTTTGTGCTAGCCGGCACATTATAATTTTGGACATCATGTAAATATGCAATTTAATTAAAACCCACAACCAACGATGTCAATGAAACAATAATGAGATTGGGCATAATTTCCTAAGGATAAGGGAAGGGGATATTCAAACCCTTGGTTCAGTGGGGAAAATCCAAATGTCAAAGGGATAACCCATCAAACCGTCAACTACCTTTCTTGTCTTTTTCACCCAATCATTTATTACTGCCAGAAGTTGGTTGAGTTGGTTATTGCATGGGATGGGCAAGGTATGACAACCCAAAATTTGAATTTGAGAAGCTATCAGGTTTGGGAAATGTGATTTTGACTTATGGGGCAAGTTATTGCCAAAAATGATGCCCATTCCTTTAGGCATTCACATTTTTGGTCTTCCCCATGATTTTGGAGCTGCTGGCATTTGCCATTCATGTTTTCTGCTATGTTATTCAATTTTCCTAGGGATGGGAAGTGGTTTTTCTAATAGTGTGTGGCTGGGATCGCTCTTGCGTGCCTTTGTGTTGTTTCCACATCTACACAATTGTGGAATTTCGTGTTTCAGTGTTACACAACCAATAGGGGGACATGGCCACGAATTTTGGGTGCTGATTGAGTTCATTTTTTCCATATTAGGGCCATAAATGAATCTGGAAATCGAATTTCTATTAAGGGGGTTGTTTTACCCATTTCCATTTACGTTTTTGGTTGAAAAACGTTTTTCATCAATCCCATATCTGGCAATTGTTGTGTATGCCTCTGCTATTTTGGATTTGAACTATTTTTGGAGTGGAAATGGGGTGTGAGAAAGCTTAATAAACCTAGTGGAAGAAGGAAACCTCACAGACAAAGCTAGAGGGTTGGATTTCTTCTTTGCAAACCCTGAATAACACTGGAAGGGAAGGTATAGCTCGAGAGGCTGTGTAGCAGAGAAGGGGATGCTTCCTTATGTTGGGTGTGTATATGTTTTATAAGTCAGGCTAGATCTGGTTCATGTATCCATAGCTCTTTGGTTGAGCTCACTAGCTTAACAGTCATCCTTTCCAACTCCCTTATAGCTGTATAAACCCAAGAGTTTTGGCTTGGCTTAGTTTTGTGTATCCTTGGCTATGTGTGAGTCTGCTAGTGTTCCCTTATTCCTTATGGGAATCATGTGTTGAAATATTGTAACTTCGAAGAATATTCTATATGTATTTCTTTGTAGTCCCCGATGGTCCTACCAGGAGAACCACTTGTATTACTTTGTACCCCGATGCTCCTAATCGGAAGAACTAATAAGAGTCATGAGGCAGTCCCCTCTAATTGTAAAGGTGGGTCATTAGCACCCCAGTGTGGTTACTTGAGCCTACATGTGTAACTCGATCCTACATGATTAACTCAAGCCTACATGATAGATGAGTTAACTTAAGTGAACAGATGAATAAAAATAGAGGTGTAGTGCTCCTCATTTGGAACACACACTCTCACTTGTGTAGTGCATTAGTGGAGAAGAGAAGTAGCTGGAGAAGGAGGAGGATCAGGCTTTGATCTCCTTGCTGCTTTTATCTTTTATCTTTTATATTTTTGGGGCATCTATATTGAGGAAGATTTTGCTGGGTTTTTCCCTTTAGGTTTTTCCCAGAATAAATATTTGTGTTCCTTTTGTATGGTTGTGCTTGTCTATCTTTCAGTGATCCTATTTATATGCTTTTGTTATGAAAATGAAATGAAGTACTGATGTCTTAGCTAAGCATATGAAAATTTAATATGGTATCAGAGCCACCCTAAAAGAAGACATTGTGCAGCTAAAGAATATATGGCTTCTTATTTTTTTTGGGTCTCTATCCATGATCGATCAACAAAAGAAGGCTAGACGGACTCTCCATTGAAGGGCGCATCTTTTTGTTGAAGCGAAATTTGATTCCGAGCATTTTCAGTTTTGGTGCGGAAAATTAGGGATTTCTAAAGAAGAAGAATTTTTGAGTGACTTATCCTCATCAAAATCGAAGTTAAGAGACCTAGATCAATAAATTTGGTTGGGTGAAACTCTGGGAAAGTCAAACCCTAGTTTGACCCCGATCTAGAAAAACCCTAAATACTAAAAATGATAAGTTTTGGTACATTCGCTATATTCTGAGATTGGTGAAGGATCAGGAGTTGAAAATTTTAGAGGCCAAATGTAAAATTCGGACTTACACTGTGTCCGAAATTTAGCCTCAGATTCGCTGTATTCTGGGAGATATGATCCCTCCAAGTTAGGATTCCAGCCTCTTCCAGAATTCATCCCTAAACAAGACACCTGGCCCAGAATTGATATAGCATGGGATACAGAGGTCCAAATGGAATTCCTGAAGATGTTCCAGAAATATCACAGCGTTTAATTTCTTTGATCCAAATTTCAGAACCTGAAGATGAACCAGTGACACATGGCATGCCATACAACTGTACTGTTCTGAACAGTTCTGTAACAGGTCACCTTGGGAAAATGATCATAAATTCAAATGGGTGAAACTAATTCTGATGAAACTTGTGTTGTTATAACAGGAACATTCGAGGTTACCTCAGTGCAAAATTTTAGACATGGAGGAGCAGTAATTTCAGAGATATCATAGAAACAATAACAGGAATTTCTGCAGAAGAAATTGGAAAACTAGGGCTTTCTGTTCCGGGAGCTTCCCTCCACTGTTTTTAGAAAAGGAGTACATTGGATAGCTCCATTTGAAGAGATCTATATTTCAATCTGATCAGATATAAAATATTCCAAGTTTTGAAAATTAGGGTTTCTCTGACAAACCCTAGATCAGCCAGCTCCGGAAGCAGGACGGACACCTCAAATCGGTAAGATCTAATCTTTTGCTATTTGCATTTGAGGTTCTCATTTGAAAATGATCTATCACATCAGCTTCACGATAATCTTGGTGAAGTTGAAAACTTCCAAGCATGGAAGTATTTTATCTCTCTGAAGAAAATGAATTGGACACCTACATGAGTAGAGAGGTTCCAGTTCTAGAGGGAGATGAGCCTCAAAGACTTACACAAGAAGAACTTGATCAAGGCCAAGAAGATCATTGTTGATTCAATCACGAATAAACTTATACCACAAGTGTCTTCCCTAAATACACCAAAGATGTTTGATTCCTTGATCAAGCTGTTTGAAGATAAGAACTTAAATCAGAAGATGGCTTTGAGAAAACAGTTGAAGAATGTGAAGATCCATAATGCAGAACAACTTGAAGCGGTAGAAGAAGAAGTATGCATAAGTGGTGATAGCCACCTTGAATGGTCTCCTAGGATCATGAGATTCATTCATATGAAGAATGTATGCCAGAAGTAAGTGATTACTTTCAGCTCGACTAATAAGAAGAGAAGAAGAAGATGGGAGCAATTGAAGATCAAGCTCTCACCATTCAAAGAAGATCCCTCAAGCGATGAGGAATATAAAAAACTCAATTCTCAAAGAACCTCTTATTCATCTTATCATTTGGATAAGAAATGATGATTTCATGAATGAAGAATATGATAAAGCAAAATGATCAAGATGGAGTCTACCCATGAAACAAATT
>LPNX011162981.1:84136-98442 GCA_001517045.1 Pseudotsuga menziesii | reverse complement strand
CACCTAGTAACTACAAAGCATGTGATGAGATATCTGAAAGGGACTATAGACTTTGGTTTATATTATGATGGTAGCCATGAGTATAGATTGTATGGCTACATAGATGCATATTGCGCCAGAAGTATCTCAGATAGGAAAATCACATTAGGTAGATGCTTTTGTTTGGGGTCTGCTATGAGTTCATGGTTTTACAGGAAACAGTCCAGTGTTTCTTGTAGCATGGCTAAAGCAGAATACATAGCAGATTGCTCTACTAAGTTGTGAAGCCATATGGCTTCGGAAGCTGATATCAGGTCTCTTTGAACTGTAGATGGATACTACATTAATTCTATGTGATAACGAGAGTTGTGATAACAGAGAACCCTGTGTTCTGTCGTAACACATAGAAATTCGGTATTTCTACATTCAAGATAAAAATGCAGATGATGATGTTTTAGTATTTACATACTGTAGATACAAATGATGGTGATTCAATATTTCTATACTAAATATAGAGATGATGATGATTTTAGTATTCCCATACTAAAGATATAGATGATGTTTCAGTATTTACATACTGTAGATGCAGATGATGGTGACCTGATGATGCTTTCAGATACAGATGGTGATAGGTCAGTATTCACATACTGAAGATGTAGATGAAGATGGTTTAGATGATTATGCACTAACAAATCCTCTGTCTCGAGTAAAGTTCGAACACTTTCGAGACAAGCTTGGTGTAGTTCAGAAAGACCTTCCTTGAAAGGGGGAGTAGTGATGTTGCAGTGGGATTGTATCATCCCTGGACACTTGCCCTAAAGTGACCCGGAGACCTCGGTCTTCGAGAATGAAGAGGGATTGTATCATCCCGGGACATATGTACAGAAGTGATCCGGTGACTTTGGTCATCGAGAATGTGGTGGGATTGTATCATCCGTGGGAACTTGCCCAAAAGTGACCCGGAGACCTCGGTCTTCAAGAATGAAGAGGGATTGTATCATCCCGGGACATCTGTCCAAAAGTGATCCGGTGACCTCAACCATCGTGAATGTGGTAGGATTGCATCATCCCTGAACTTTGGTTCAAAATGTATCCAGAGGTCTCGCCCCCCATGAAAGTGGTGGATTGCATCATCCCTGAACCTCGGTTCAAAATGTATCAGGAGATCTCGTTCCCCGTGAATGTGGTAGGATTGTATCATCCTTGAACTTCGATTCAGAACGGATACGGTGACTTTGGTACTTGAGAACGTGTGTTTATCTTGTAATTCCAAGAGGAAGGATTGTCTAAGTTCCACATCTGTGTTGATCCCGTAATTCCGAAAGGAAGGATCCTTAGTAACTCCGTAAAGACTGTAGAAGGAGCTAGTCGACATAAGTCGAATTGAACAAAGTCGATTGGCCGACTAAGTCAGTCGGTCAACTAAACTAAAAGATTAGTCGACTTAACTAACAATCGTGTCGGTTCACCGAACCGACGGGTAGTTATTTGTAACTATTTTGTAACCTGTATATATTAGGCTGTTGAGCCAAGCAAGAATTCAGTTCAGTTCTGTGCCTTGTATGAACTCACTACATTAATATAATCTGTTTTCCTATCTGTTCTTGTCTCTTGTCTCTTATTTATGGTTATGTTTTAGTATGTATTATTGGTAACCTTATGTGATCTGTGAGATTACAACATTGGTTCCATTGCCAGTAGTACATGTCTAAAATATAGGCTCACATATGATAACAGAGCAGGAGATCAAGGACTGGTGGAACTGTAAAGTTGCGAACTACTTGCAAAATTACGCCAGACGAAACAGATTAACAGTCGCTGAAGCTAGAGCCAGATTTTTCACAGAGACACATGAAAAATTTGTCGAGTCTGTACCACAACTGTTGAAGTAGCTTCTGGATGAGAAGACCGAACGCGACTAAAGAACAACAGTTGCTAGATAAACTGTTCCGAGGGGGACGTACAAATCTGTCGGAGTGGTTTGAGAAAATTGCCGATGACTTCTGTGAGGAGCAAGCGATCGAAGACAGGACGTCAGTGGAAACTGTCAAAGCAAAATTCTACACAGATTTCACCGAACAATTCTTGTGCTCCCTGCTAACCTTGCTGTTCAAATTCTTGATAGAGAATGAAGCAGGCCACATCATCGAACCTAGACCACCACTGTGCAAACAGCCACCAAACACCAACTGGGCAGAAAAGCAGAAGAAGTGGGAGAAATTTATTGCAGAAAGGGAGTGGGAACACTTCCTGAGCAAGTGATTCGAACTATCCAGGATTTCTAAAAGCGTCGGGTAGGCTATGGGGGGGTAGCTGGTCATGTGTCGGAGGTAGAGTATAGTGGATCCTAGTCAACCTAAAAGCGGATAGCTATCACCAGTGATGAAAAGTCGATCGTAGAGGACCTGAAGAAAATAGTACAGTACGAAAGTATGTCGGACATTCAGACACGAGAAAGGGACGAAAGACAACAGCGAAGGGAAGCCAGACGTGAAAGAGCCGAATGGATGAGCAGAGAACAAAACCCTAGGGAGACTGACCGTGAAGAGAATCCGCCAGCGTCGGGTCATGACCGACAAGAAGAGGGCGTCGAATAAAAGGTGTCCCCTACGGAGGAAGAAGTGTGGATAGAGCAGCCAGAAGCTCTCCAATTAAGAGCTCCTGACGACGGAATAACCCTTTCCCCGACAAATCCGTATACTAGAATACAGAATATTGTTGAAGAAGACCTCCGACTACGAGCTGGTGACATTACTATATAGAGCCGACTAGGTGACGAACCATACCCGGGACGACATCTTGTCATACGCCAACCGGTCGAAGGGAACTGGGTGACCTTTCAAACGGCACCATCCTTTCGGAGTATCCACTTGCTCTTACCGACACATGAAAGAGAACCCCCCTCGCCAAGTACAGATTTTGAAGGAATAGAAAATGCAGACCTGCGCACACAAGATTTCAGTGGACCATCCACAGTAGAAATCCACAACAACCCCCTGTACGATGCAGACGAATCGACCACCGACGGAGGTACCAGTTCCGTCGACCAAAATTCCGCAGGAGCGACTTCATCAACAGTCCCACCACTTTCACCACCACCCACACCTCTGACCCCGCCAACTTCAGAGAGTAGTGAAAGTGACTTAGACATGGGTCATGGAACTGCTCACATTCCTCTATACGAGGGGGATGAAGACCCCAGACGACATTGGTTCGTCTGCGAGTCTGGGATGCAAACCAGGTGAAGGATGAAGACCGACAGATGGCTCAGTTCACAGGAGCCTTACAGAAAAGGGCTCTGACCTGGTATATGACCTTTTCAGAACGGCAACCCAGAGCAACGAAAGCTGAAATTAAAGCACAGTTCTTATCCTTTTTCAAGACCCCAGACGCCAAGCACCTGGTCGCAAAAAAGCTCAAGACGACGCAGCAAAAGCTAGGGGAGACTGTCCGCGATTACGACAAACGCTGGAAGGACCTATTGAGTCAATTAGATTATGTTATTGATGAGCAATTACTAATTCAATGGTTCCTTGCAGGCTTATCACAAAAGATCTGCAGACACATCAGTCTGGAAACCTTCAAGACATATGAAGATGCAGTGACCAAAGCTCTGCAGGTGGAAATGGACGAAGATATACCTGCCTATCCGACAGACCACAGGATCGAAGAACAGCTGGAAAGTGTCCAGAAGTCCTTGAAAGAACTGTCCCTCAAAAATCAAGAAATATGGTGTACTAAATGTTCGACGGCCGGACACTCGAAAGACAATTGTCGACATGAATATAGCCGACAAGACGTCCGATTTGTGCAAACTAAAGTCTTTTACGATATTTTCCAGGAGACTGGGGATCATTCTATGAAAGAATGTGCATTTAACATGAAGAATGCAAAAGCTTCCTGGTGCGCCATCTGTGAGACAAAAAGTCACAATACGGCCGACTGTCAACTAAACCTGAAAAATAGACAAAACTATTAGGCGGTCTACCAGACGAATGCAGTGGCGCAGAGCAATGAGAAAACTAATACTAATGACCAGAACGGGCAACGATACGAAGGCCGACGATATGAGCGCCGGTATGACAATCGACGACAAGGGTTTGGAGGAAGAGGTCGATTCGTCGGGAATCGCAACATCCGACCACGTCGATCTAGCCAGTGCTTCATCTGCTATAAATAAGGACACATATGTGCAGACTGTCCTTACAAGGACAGAACTGACCTTAAATTATGTACGCATTGTGGGGTAGGCGATCACTCTTTGGAGGATTGTCCTACCATGTTAGAAAAAATCAATAATAAGAAGAATGTTAATGTCTTGTCTTGTGTACAAAAGCATGATATATTAACCACTAAAAATATGCATATTGTCACTCACCAAGGCACAAAAACAGGACCTGATAACCCACAAATTAGTAAAATTAAAAACAAAAATGGTTATCCGGATCCTCTGAAGGAACAATAAACTTATCAAGAAGCCACACACATATTTCAAGACATTACACAGCAAGAAGACATTATTACCAGTCGACTTAGCACGACCCAACAATTAACTCATCTCATCCAAACCGACAAATCCATAGCCCAGTTTATTGATTTATTACACGAAATAAAAGGCACTAACTGTGGAAAACAAACTAAGAACATTTGTAGCCTCAATCAAAAAGACAAAAACGATGTCGACCCACTTGTCGACCTGGAAATCGAAGGTTATCACGTTTGACAAGTGGTGCTCGATTTCGGGTCTCAGGTAAATATCATGACCAGAGATACATGGGAAAAGATGGGACGACCTTGACTCTATGAGTCAGGCATTTACCTAAAACTCCCCGACCAAGGCCTTATTGAACCCATTGGGTTTTGGAAAGATGTCGACACAACCATCAAAGGAATCTTGACTAAGGTTGATTTTGAAATCATCGACCCAAAAGAAGGATCTAGCTCCTTCCCAGCGCTAGTTGGTCGACCTTGGGGACGAAAGATGAAAGCCTCCATATCCCTAGACAAAGAACGAATTAAGTTAAAGGGAAATGGTCAAAAAGTCGTTGTACCCATTAATCCTTCTCAAGGAGCACCTTGGACCGAACCAATTGATGAGGAATTCGATGTCAGACAGCTTTACCAGATCCATAATAATACGGACTATACCGATCCAAACATTTATGGGGAGCTTCACTTAGGTAACCAAGACTCAATTGGTTACAATTCAGATGTCGAATTATATGACTGGGAGATGGAAAATTATGAAACAAAATCAAAAGGGTGCTGGACTATACAAAAGGTACAGAAAAAACCCACCCGACAGTGCTTCACTATATCAACTATCCCCAAAATCTTTGAAAACAAAATCAGGGAACGACCTACATTACAACCGACCAACTTACATAATACCCAACTGCGCAGGTATAAGGAAAGAGAATCCCCAATAATGCATCTTGAACAAGTATCTAAAAATATTGGAGAACATGGCAGACTTCAAAGCTTAGTGGAAACATTTACAGGTCAAGCAACTAGATGGTGGAACACCCATCAGGCAAAATTGCAGACCTGGACAACTGCTTCAACTTTCTTTGTCGAACGATTTGGTGGGAAAAAGCTAACTCAGGAAGCTCAAATCCCTATCTTTGTCCAAGGCCAAGACCCAGAAGAACACATCAAGCTTTGTGAAAAGGAGTGGAGACGGCTTGGACACAAAGATGAGCGAGCCTGGCCACATTTGTTCCCTTCAACCCTAGCCGACTTACCTACTAAATGGTATAAGATGGAGGAAGCTAGAGGAGAAACCTTCTTTTGGCATGAACTTAAAGAAAATTTTATTAAGGACTTATGGTTCATACCTCAAAGTGAAACGTTGGCTGAGACAGCACACCAAATCAAAAAGTTTCTTCAACCGACAGATAAACAATTCATCCAAGACCATCGACAAATCCAGGACTGTAACAAGATACAAGCTGAAGCAAAATTGCAGTCGACACGTTTACACCTAGAAAATGAACACACCGAAGGTAAGATCTTTAGATGGAAGAACAACCACATTGAAACAACCAAATCGATCTACTCAATCCTGAAAGTCGAGACCATCGACAAACTAGACATAGACAGAATGACTGCAGCCGAATTTTCGGCTACATTCTCACAGTTTAAAGAAGGAAGTCAGCCGATCAATGAAGCTAAAGCACTAGAGTGGCTGGATGCCAAAGTGAAAACTAAGGAGGTCGACATTTCAAACAACGACCGTCCAAAAATAGATAAGATTGGAGACTACTGGAACGAACACCAAACCACTGAAATCATCAACTTACTGAAAGAATTCCAAGATGTCTTTGCAAGGGATTACAAACACTTAAAAGGGTTAGTACAAGAAATGGGAGAAATGAAAATAGATACTAAACCTGATGTCTGACATGTCAAGAAATGACCTTACAAACTAGCTCATAAGTATAAGGAGATAGTTAAGAAGGAAATAGACAACATGTTAGCAGCAGGGATCATTTACCCCATCGACCAGTCAGAATGGGAAAGTCCCATGGTCGTCCAACCCAAGAAACATGACCCGACCAGGTTAAGAATTTGTGTCAACTTTAGGGAGCTCAACAAAGTTACACTCACAGATCCATTCCCCACCCCCTATGCTGATGAAATCCTGAATGAAGTTGCAGGCCATGAATGTTATTCATTTACAGATGGATTTTCAGGATATAATCAGGTACCCATAGCCAAAGAGGATCAAAAGAAAACAACATTTGTATGTGAATTTGGGTCCTTTTCCTACAGAGTTATGCCTTTTGGGTTGAAGAATGCACCTGCAGTATTCTCACGAATTGTTGTCAAGACATTCCAAGAGTATATCTATAAGACCATGGTAGTATAATTCGATGACTGGACCATATATTCCACCCTAAAGGATCACTGCACATGGGTCCGACTTATGCTAGAGAGATGTCGACAGATACAACTCTCCCTAAATATTAAGAAATGCACTTTTATGACACCCATAGGCATACTCTTAGGGCATATTGTCTGCAAAGACGCTATAAAGGTCGACTTTTCCAAAATAAAAATCATCCTCGACCTAAAACCCCCAATAAACCCTAAACAGGTCCGGGTGTTATTGGGCCATATAGGATATTATAGGAAATTCATCCGACATTATTCAGATATGAATTACCCTCTGGAGGAACTGCTAAAAGACGATCAGGAGTTTATATGGATAGAGGAATGCCAAATATCCTTCGACAAATTGAAAAGAAAACTGGTCGAAGCACCCATACTTAAATTTCCAAATTGGTCGACTAAATTTCATGTGCATATTGATGCATCAGGCATTGCAATTGGAGCCATCCTTACTCAACCAGGGGAGGATGGGATGGATTACCCTATAGTCTACAGCAGTCAAAAATTAAATAAAGCTGAAAGGAACTACTCAACCACTGAATGAGAAGCCCTAGGTATGGTCTTTGCTCTCCAGAAATATCGACATTACCTATTGGCCAACCCTTTCATATTTTATACCGACCATCAAGCTTTGAAGTACCTTGTTAATAAACCCCTTCATCATGGAAGAATCTGTCGATGGTTACTTCTTTTTCAAGAATTTGAGTTTGAAGTAGTGGTTCGACCAGGAAAGCTAAATGTCATCCCCGACCACCTATCACATATCGACACAGGGGAGGAACCGACCGGAATCGACGACGACTTGCCGGATGCACATCTATTTTGCATAGAAGCAGTACCTGAAGAACTAGAAGAAATAGCTCAGTTCTTAGAGACAGGTCAGGCACCCGAAGGTCTGAATACCAAGAAGAAACAAATCTTAGCTATGAAGGTTGCACCTTACAACCTCATCAATGGATTTTTGTACAAAATGGGGTTAGACGACATTCTCAGACGTTGTGCACTCGATCATGAAAGAGAACAAATCATGCATGAAGCACACTATGGACCTGCAGGAGGACATTTTCAAGCAGATACAACTGCAAGAAAAATCCAACAGTCAGGCTTATGGTGTCCGACCATCCACAAGGATTGCAAAAACTTTGTTAGTCGATGCGATAGATGTCAACGACTTGGTCGACCCCTGCCGAGAACAAAAATGCCCTTGATATCTGTAAACCCTAGTCTCACATTTGAACTGTGGGCTATAGACTTAATAGGACCTTTTCGTATCCCAGCCAAACGATCAGGTTCTAGATATATCATCACGGCAGTGGAATATGTCACTAAATGGGCAGAAGCTAAACCCGTCGATACATGTTCAAGTGAGGTAGCTGCTAACTTTATCTATGAAAACATTATCACCTGATTTGGATGCCCACTCACATTGATTAGCGACCAAGGATCACACTTTATCAACAAAACCATCAAAAATTTAACCGACCAGTTTCACATCGACCACCGACGAAGCACTGCATACCACCCTCAGTCGAACGGCGCGATTGAAGCTTTTAACAAAACACTAACCAAAGGGTTAACCAAAATATGCAACACCGACAAAGATGACTGGGATGAGAAAATCCCTGTAGTTCTCTGGGCATATAGGACAACATATAAATAGTCGACCGACCAAACCCCCTTTCGACTAGTCTACGGGAAGGAAGCAGTCGTGCCCCTCCATTTCCGACAGCAGACACCTATTCTTGCACAGATACTACATGTCGATGTCGAACAGGCAAGAAAGGACCGACTATTTCAACTTAGTAAGCTAGAAGAACATAGAATCATGGCTATTCAGCATCAAGAAATTCACAAACAACAACAGAAATCCTGGCACGACCGTAACATCAAAAACAAAAACCTCTCGGTCGGCAACCTTGCTTTACTTTATAATAGTCGAGTCAAGGGAAAACCCAAGAAATTACACACAGAATGGATGGGACCTTACGTTGTTGAAGAAATACATCCCAACGGTTCAGTCCAACTGAAAACGTTACAGGGCCTAGTATTCCGGAAGCTCGTTAATGGAGCCCGACTCAAACATTACAAAAAAAAATAAATAAATCAAATAACGACCTTAACTGTCAACCAAAACCCATAAAAAGACAGAAAAATTCCAAAAACAAAATAATACATCCGACAACAAGCCATGACAGCAACTCACTACTTCGACCACCGACATCAGTACCATCGACCATCTTCATCGACCAGTCAGGCTGAACGTTTTCACCCACGACACCGACCATCAACTTCGAAAGTCCCATCATGCATTGATGGCCTCAAGCACCGAAACAAATCCTCCATTAAGTCGCACTCGAGTATTGCAGTTGGACTGTCAAGTCTGCCATTAATACACCCATTTCGACACTCAACCCCAACCACGCCTATAAATAATGGACAGTCGACGGTTCATTCACCACACCACTTACCCTCAGCGCATCCGCAATCTCAGTCGACCAAAGCACCAGCACCCTGTCAAAACTCCGACCAGTCCGACACAATGGCACCCAAACTAACCAGAGCTGCGGCCAAAGCAAAGGAGTTGCAAGCCGAGGACACCCCCTTGCTCAACCGTCTCAAGAACATAAAAAACGCAAAGGTCCAGGAGGGCCCATTTCAGAAACTTTGGCAAGAGATCCAAGAGTGGGCCTATATCGACAATAGAATGACCCTGGCCGCTGAGAAAATTTGGAAGAGCTCCATCCTCCAGTACCCTAATGCACCACTGATGGCAAGCTTTGGTGGGATGAAGGAAGCAGCTGTTAAATTCATTATCAGTCGCTACCATAATGACCGATTCTACTTTGACCAGCCGATTGATATCACCGGGGAGGTTATCTCTAAACTTACGGGTCTGTCCAACCAGGGCAGCCCTGTTCCTATTGGGATCAAGGAAGGGTTAGTCCAAGAGCTTACGGGCTCACCGTCGGGCAAGAACTCCAAAGGATTAATGATCGGCCAAATTGCGACAAGGACGCCACAAATCATGGCTAAAATTATAGCAATCACCCTTACCTTGGTAGGTCAGGGCAGCGACCTTAAACGGGAGATGTTGGAAGCGATCGACATAATCGCGACTGACAGATGGATCTACTGATGGGGAGATTATGTTGCGGACATGATCAAAACCATCTATGAACGCTTCCAGGAGATGGGAGGTATGATCAAGTTCCCCTCTCTCATTATCTAGATTTTTATGTATCACATTTGTCCCGAAGGAAGTCCAGTCTTCCGGGAGTCGACCAGGTTCCACATGCACCGATTTAATCCCTTTTCAAAAAAAGGCACCCTACATGAGCTAGCACAAGGAAAAGTCTTCCTAGAAAACTGGTTCCAGCAGCTGAAGGTTCGCACGATGAGGTGGAGGGTGCCCCAGAACATCTGACGAAACCTCCCTGCTGAGTCTCACATCTAGTTAGAACTTGACCATACATCAGTATGGTACATGCGAGGTCAGGACCCCAAAGCATAGGACCTCGACTACTATCCAACAGTCGAGCAGATTTTCCGAGAGTTGACCAGACAAGCGCAGATGAAGATACCCATTCTAGAGGCTGCCAAATAGGTCGACTTCTCCATTACAGAGCCCCTCACCGACTAGGAAAAAGAAGAGGAATATGAACTAAATTTATACATCAGCACATTTGTGTCGGAGGACACCCCGACCGTGCCCACTAGTCGGGTACACATCACTATTAAACCCCGACTGTAAAAGTAGTCGATCCCCGGCTGACAGAACCATAACAACCAACAGTAGAACCCCAGCAATAGACAACTCCTCCGCCTCCAGCAATCGTCGACCCCACTCAAGAACCAACAAGTGAAGTCGAAGTCGACGACCCAGAATATGATTTATCCAGAAGCATTATTAAAAAGCTGGCTAAAGAGATAGCTGTCACCAGGAAAAAAATCAAAGTCCAAAAACAACAACAAGGGAGGGGTAAGCGTAAGCTTATTCTGGCTGACTCGTCGGATGATGAGGAGGAACTAGCAGCCGCGGTCATCGACATTGTCGAGGATGCCCGTGCAAACAAAGTATCCGTTGAAGTTCAGTTTCAACGGTATCTGGACGCAGGAGCTTTAGAGGGGCGGCCAAAGAAAGCAAAAAAGGCATAGACACCCGAAAATGTGGTCGACCTTGTGTCGACACCTCCCCCTCCATCCCCGACAACCATAGTCGAGGAACAAGAACAAGTACAGTAGGCAGGAAATCCCCCTGAGGAATATCAACGCGTCATTCTAGAGGCACTCAGAGCCAAGGTCGCCCAAGACGCTTAGCTTCAAGCTTTCTTCGCAACACTTCCTGGATTGTTTAAGTCGGCCCAGAAAATACAGACAAAATCCCCTCTCTATGCAAGTAGAAAGCCATATGCAACTGTTACAATGACATTCACCCGCGACGAACAGGGTGACGTAATAGGAACATCAAGGTCTGTCACCGAGCCAATCGACACCGACGCACATGATGACCTACCCTCTACACCTTCGAAAGCAGGTATCTCTTCCGACAAAAGCTCACAACACACTCCCTTCAACCCTTCGACCCCTTTCCATACCCCCACTCCATCCCCAACACCCCCATCATCACAACCTCCTTCACCACCACCACCACCGTCAAAATCCCCACCACCCAAATTACAGCCGAACCCATCCCAGCCACCATTGTCTTCACACCCGGAAGTGGTCATACCACCTCCTCAAACAGAAATACCCACCACCTCCTCACCACCTACTCAAAAAGAAACACAGCCATCTTCAGTACCACTTAACCAACCAAAAAAACCTTCAGCCTCCATTCCATCAACCACAAACCCAACCTCAACTGCTGCAGATACCCAAGAGCAACAGACAGACAAGCAGAAGAAAAAGAAAGAGAAGCATAGAACATCCAGTCTCCGGATTAGTCTAAGGGATGCAAGTTCCTTGGATGACACAGAGGTCGGTCAACTCCTTAAAACTATGGCCAAAGAGTCAAAGAAAAGGACAGATCGAAAAAATAAAGAGCTTGTAACCAAAAATGCAGAAGAAGTCGAGTTTCTCGGCAGATGCAGAGCTCTAGTCTAGACCGTGATACCAGACCCTATCGACGTCGACACAGATCGACCACTTGAAAGAGCATATCATCTCTTCAAGACAATAGTATCGACCGTCCAGACCCGACTGCAAGAGACTAAAGAAGGACAAAAGGAGGAGACTGTTCGACTGCTCCTGGCCCAACACACTGCATTCTTGGAAGCTTACAAAGTTCTCCAGGATCATATGGAAGAATCAGTGGTCACCGAGGAAGTATTACGAGACTGGCTTAATCACTACGGGCAAGTCTATCAGTAGACCAGGCAGGCAAGGCAGGGCATTCAGGCTCTGGAGAGTCGAAAGTCGATAGAGGCAGAACTGAGGCAGACCATTGAAGAACAAATTGTGATGGAGACTAACAAACTGCAGAAGCTAGAACAAGAGGCACCTCAGTGGGTTCAACAGGCCCTTCCCAATTTAGAGAGAGTCGACAACATCTATCCATAGATGAAATGACTCATCACTGCTGTAGAAGAGCAAAACCAACTGTTGGGTCCCAACATGGAAAACATCGCAGAAATGCCCATATTCGAAAAGATGTCGATCCTTTCAAGTCTTACAACCTTAACGATCGATATCCAGAAGGCATTACAGAGTTGGACCGACTTTCAGCATCATCTGGCCATCACAGCTCCAGCTATCGTCGAAGTCTGTGTCCAAAGGAGACCGACCATCCAGCTGCACAATCCCTAGCATGAGCAAGTCTGACTGCATCCACAAGAGTTCATTTTCTGTACCTCCCTGTTTCTTCGGGACGAAGAAACGTTTTGTTTGTGGGGGAGATGTAGAAGGAGCCAGTCGACATAAGTCGACTTGAACGAAGTCGATGGGCCGACTAAGTCGGTCAGCCAACTAAACTAAAAGATTAGTTGACTTAACTAACAGTCGTGTCGGTTCACCGAACCGACAGGTAGTTATTTGTAACTGTTTTCTAACCTGTATATATTAGGCTGTTGAGCCAAGCAAGAACTCAGTTCAGTTCTGTGCCTTGTATGAACTCACTACATTAATATAATTTGTTTTCCTATTTGTTCTTGTCTCTTGTCTCTTATTTATGGTTATGTTTTAGTATGTATTATTGGTAAGCTTATGTGATCTATGAGATTACAACAAAGACCTAAATCCCGTAATTCCGAAAGGAAGGATCATTGAATTGATCCCATAATTCCAATAGGAAGGATTGTCTAAGTTCCACAGATGTGTTGATCCCATAATTCCAATAGGAAATATTGTCTGAGTTCCACATCTGTGTTGATCCCATAATTCCAAAAGGAAGGATCATTAGTAACTCCGTAAAGACCTAAATGCCGTAATTCCAAAAGGAAGGATCATTGAATTGATCCCGTAATTCAAATAGGAAGGATTGTCTGAGTTCCACAGATGTGTTGATCTCGTAATCCCAATAGGAAGGATTGTCTGAGTTCCACAAATGTGTTGATCCCGTAATTCTGAAAGGAAGGATCATTAGTAACTCCGTAAAGACCTAAATCCCGTAATTCCCAAAGGAAGGATCGTTAGTAACTCCGTAAAGACCTAAATCCCATAATTCCGAAAGGAAGGATCATTGGTAACTCCGTAAAGACCTAAATCCCGTAATTCCGAAAGGAAGGATCATGTTGATGTTGATGTTTTTATGATGATGATGATGTTTCTAATCGAAAGATTAGATGTTGCTGATGATGATGATGTTCTCTGATCGAAAGATCAGAAGTTACTGATGATGATGATGTTCTCTGGTTGAAAGATTAGAATATGATGATGATGTTGTTGCTGACGATGATGATGTTATCTAATTGAAAGATCAAAACATGATGATGATGATGTTTCTCTGATCGAAAGATCAGAATTTGCTGATGATGATGATGTTTTATGATCGAAAGATCAGAATGCAATGATGATGATGATGTTTCTGATCGAAAGATCAGAATGTGATGATGATGAGATCCCGATTATGATGATGCCGTATTATCAAAGTATGATGATGATGATGTACTGATCGAAAGATCAGAATATGATGATGAGTTGATGTTAGAGTATGATGATGTTTGGTTGATGATGGTTCTGATCGAAAGATCAGAGGCTGATGATAATGATGAGTTTGATTGAATGATCAGAGTATGATGATGATGTTGTTGCTGATTGAAAGGCCAAAGTGCTGAAGAATATGTTGCTTATCTAAAGGTCAAAGTGTTGAAGATGATGTTGCTAATCGAAAGGTCAAAATGTTGAAGATGATGTTGCTGATCGAGCGGTCAAAGTATTGATGATGCTGAAGACTAAAGATTGAAGATGAAGGCTACATGATGTTGAAAAGCTTCCAA
>LPNX011162981.1:40483-66181 GCA_001517045.1 Pseudotsuga menziesii | reverse complement strand
ATTTATTTCCTGACTGGTCTATCAAGACGAGGTGCCCCCATCTCATTGATAGGTTCTCATGGCGGGGACATTACTACCAGAAAGCTTATAGATCGACACTGTGCACCAGGAATAGGTACATCGGGGAAGAAGATCCCCGTCAAGGTAGTGGCAGATAGGGATCTATAGACTGTCTTGTTTACTATGCAGAGGGTGGCTGGAAGTCAGGGTGTGCACCAGGATTCCAGGGCACACATACTATATGCCATAGAGGCTATGGCACCCACGGTGTTCAACTGCGTGGAAGTAATGCTTCCAATCTTCAAGGATCGGCTGACTAAGTGTCGACAAGGAGAGTTGAAGCAGTTTAGCTTTGATTCCATCTTAGCCTGCTTCTTCTTCGAGCGGGTTCCACAAATGAGGCCACAGCTGAACTTCCAGATTCTGAGAGAACGGGACCCCCGTATGGTGAGGTGGGTCCAAGCCATGGCTCACACACAAGTGGGTAGGGGAAGGGTGAAGTGTCACATCCCCATCCCTCAGACTGGTGAAGAGGACACGATGAACACCACATACAGCCGGGCAAACAACCCCATGAACATAATCAAAAGAGATCAATGCTGAAATTGGAAGCTTAAACAGGCATCATAACAGGATTGCCAAACATACAAGAATGCACAGATGCATAATCCTTTAATAATATAGCGGAAGCAAACGTGTACATTCCAACATCCCCATGTTCATTCTAATTCCTTAAACATCAATATAATTGCACAGATGAAGTAACAGCAGCACTTATCTTTTGATGAAGACTTCGCCCGCAACCAGCTACGTTGCTGCAACGTTCCACCCAACCATAGGCCAGCTTGCTCATCAATCTCTCAGCAATGCTGCCACCCCCGAGCTAGGCATGATTTCTCCAAGGATAAGGGACAATGTAGGCTTACACATAGCTAGGGGACACAATCAGCCGAACCCACACCGCTGGGTTTATCAGGCCATCTACAGATTGGCCAAGCCAACACAGTCCGAATACCAACCACTGCATACCAGCAGTAAAACAACCCTTCCCAGCCCTATGAAGAAGGAAAAGGCAACCAGGGATAATCCCAAATAGAAGAGGAGCAAAGATCAAGTCCACAAGGAAACACAGAGTTGTTCATGGCCCTATCGTGGCCAAAACAACTCAGCTGCAACCCAAACTAGGGTATAACAGCAGCCCAAACTCACAATGAATGAAGACAACATTACGCAGCCCACAGATCATGGAAAAGGAAACAGAAATCCCAGCATAGACATGGGAGACTCAGCCAACGGATTTGGAATTCCATAGCACACAACTCCTCTACACAAACACTGGAGAATGACACAGCTCATGCAAACATGGGCAAAGCACACGCAGTCCCCAATTGAGGAATAAATCGGACTCACAGCCACATCCGAAAATCGTGGGAAGAATAGCAACAGCCCAAAACGTGGGTGAAGTCAACAGCAAGCCGCAGACACGGCCCTGAGCATGAATGGCTCCTACACCCAAAAATCTTGGGTGACAACGGCAATTGCATCCGCTCCCTGCATGAGGAAATCAACGCAGAGTTCCTGTATGTTAGCAGAAACAGCAACGGCTCTGCGAGTGAGGAAGATGAACTAACAACCAGGAACCTGCGCGCGAGTAGGAAACCGACCACCATCGTGAAGGTTGAATCCCAGTTGTGTAAGCAAACAGACAGCAGCCTCAACGCGTGGATGAACAGCAGAACGCTCAGCATGGGGAGGAAGAACAGGCAGGGCCGACTGGCGTCATGGGGAAGATGGAGTTTCTTGCTCCTTACCCACGTTTCCTCCAGCAATAGATGCCCTCAACCACTCAGCCATAACTCCTCAACCACCAGCTGAAGCATTAAATAGGTTAACAAGGTTGGATGAGACAAGGAAAGGTGGCAACAAACAAAGGTGGTAAAACATGGGTTTTTTCCATAGACTAAGGTTTGACATTTCCCCCACCCCTTATCCTTTGGAACCATGCCCTTTTCATTCAATGTTGCACTGACGTAGCTGGTTGTGGTTTTAGTTTATTTGATGTGCGTGTTTACATGATGCCGAATTATAATGTGCCTTATAGCACGACATACCATCGGCAACTATCCCTATTGCCGAAACATACAAAACCAAATCGATGGTGGTGATTTTGCCTTTAGCTCCTCACCACGATTAGTTACATTATATACATCACACAAACGGGGTGAAAACCAGGGATGTGACATTCCCCTCCCCCTTAGAATAACACCGTCCTTGGTGTTCCATTACATATATACAATACATATACAGTTGCACATCAAAATTTCAAAATTGCAGATCTGCCCCACGTTCAATCATCTACTTTGAACATTCACGACCAAGCCTCTCGGCTTCCATGGACTTCCCCTGCTGGTTCTCAGCTTTCCAGCTCATCCCGAAGTCTAGTAATTTTGCCTCTATTTCCTTCATCATGTTCCATCACTGGGCAGTCCCGGCGTAAATGATGTCCCCCGCATCTCCAGCATCTCACTGGCTGCTTCATCTTTACCTGCTCAATTTCCTTTGAGTCTTCATGCCTGGACCATTTCTTATCAGGTCACTTGGAAAATTGTCCCATCACTGATCCACCTTCCTTTCCTTTGCCGATTGCTCCCAGAAGGATTTTCACCTCCCTTTGCAAACCAATAGAGTCTTGCAAAATCTGGTTGTTCATCTCATTCTGCCTTTTCTATATCTTGAGCATCTCCCCAAGATTCTCTTCGGTCTTGGAAATCACTTGAAGGAGACTTCCAGCCAAGTCCAACAATTTTCGATCTACTGCCATATTCAATGTGCACCACCTAGTTTCACTTTTCTTACCTATGAAATGCACCATTGAAATTTTATCAGACCAAGCATAATATAGACATTAAAATCAGTTAGTTAATTACCCAATTGGCATGACAGTCCAAGTTCCATTGAGGAAACCTTCATATTTTCCATGCCTTCCCCAACAGGCACATGAGCTCATTCATGTCCATTCTTGGGCAGGGAATTAACCATTCCAGCATCCACAATTTACTTTAAGCAAATACACACATTTCATTTCAATCATACATGCATTAAACAATCCTTTGTTTTCACAATGCATAAATGTATATGTATATATATAAACAAAAGGCAAGAGAGAGCAGTAAGAGTTTTTTTTTTTTCCTCTTTATTTTGTTCCATCCTAGAACTCACACCATCGCTGTGGCTTTTCATTCTCTCAGCCTCTTTCACTTCACCATGAATGCTGGGCCAATCCTTCTTGGTCATGACACTTAGTGTCTTTGGTCTATTCCAGACCTCTAAACCATGGAGTCTCTCCACATGGTTTGTCTCGGCTGCTAGGAATCCCTTGTCTTACTAGCACCTTTTTCATTACCGCTCATTCCAAGCTTTCCAGGACAGCCACATGTCCACCTGCACCCCTATGATGCTCTCATAGTCCTTGCTCCTAGCGATACCTATATCCAACATTGCATAGATTCACATGTTTAGTTTATTCTCATCAGTTTTATCTCTAGAGCAAGAGTTTAAAACATCATACCCAAATCATATACACATGTATATTCATAAGCAAAATAATCCAATACTTATCTGTATTGTGCGTTTCCTCATTCATCCACATGATCCTTCTTCGCTTTGCAAGCCTTGGGATCGCCTATGGACTTAGATGTTATGTCAGCACGCCGGCTGCTCCACAACATCAAATAATTAATGTCTAGCCAGTGCATAACCATGTCAACTGGGCTTGGAACTTTATCATGACCATTTCCAGGTCTAGGATCTACTATGGATCCCTAGGCATATAACATCCCAACATACACTTATACCAGCACACACTTATATCAACATACACTTATATCAACAATAACCCTTACTCGGCAACCCCTCTCAACAACCATTTACCATTTACCTTTACCCTTACCTAACAACACAAGCGGTACAAGCAATCCAAGCCAACTCATCAGTGTTATTGCTCTAAAACTGTAGTCATATTTCGTATCATTTGGTCATAATGGATACTAAATCAAAACATGTTCTGCATATCTAATTTAATAATTAAACATGCACATTCATAGCAAGGGTTACAGAACACTTATCCATTTGCCGTCGCAGTATGCCTTTATATCTGTTAGGGACCGTCAAGGAGTTGGGAAAGGCTGAATGCTAAGATGGTGAGCTCGCTACAGAGCTAGGAACACCTACACCAGAACTAGCCTGACTTCTAAGACACCCACACACACCCAACACAAGGAATCAGTCCCTCAGGCCCTGCATTCCCTTCCAGTGCTATCCCGAGGTTGTGGAGAAGAAAGTCATCCCTCTAGCTCTGTCTGTGTGGTTTCCAATCACCAAGTTTGCCAAGCAAACCAAGCCCTCATCCCTGCTCTCTTTTTATGTTTCATATTCACACATGTCTCACCGACATAATCTATACCATCTCACTCATGTTATCACCAAACATGCATTGCAGATGAGACATTTTCAAAACGTCCAATGGCGTTTCACCCGAAACCCATTTCCAAGATAAGGGAAAACCTTCCCATGAAGTTTGGCTCTTGCAGTTCATCACACATGATCTTCCTGCAACATGTACCCTTGACACATTCATCAATAGCCAAACAGTCAATCACTACCTGATACTACAATCCAATTGATCGTTCCATAACCAAGCAATGACATTGGTAATCAAATTCAAATAAGAATTTGCAATTCTATCTACTGCAGAAATTGACTTGTTTAATTGTGGGTTTCTTGTAAGTAGCACTACTATGCCCATTACAATTTTATGCTTACTATCATAACATGAATACCCACTTACCATGCGTCCCTCCTGACACAATCTAATACAAGCCAACAATGATTAGTAGTCGTTAGCACTTCTTAAATTCGAAATTCACAATTCAAATTTAACAAGCCATCATGCATGCCAACTACTTTCACAATCATGAGACTTCTTCTCATAAATGGTAGATTTTGGCATTGGTCCAGGTCTTACCTCTCACTGCCATGCCCGAAATAATATACCTGAAACATAAGCTTCAAACATCCAAACACAAGCTTATGCGAGCCAGTAGTTACTAGCAGTTGTCAACAATTTCTTAAATTTGAAATTCACAATTCAAATTTAATAAGCTCTTTCACATGGTAGATTCTAGAATTGGTCAGGGTCTTACCTCTCACTTCCATGCCCGAAATAATCTACCTGAAACGTGAGCTCTCAATGCCATGCTCGAAATAATCTACCTGAAACATGAGCTTCAATCAACCAAACACTTGGTAAGTATGGATGCATATAACCTTTTTTGTTTTTTGTTTTTTGTTTTTATTGCTACAACCATCACTGAAGAATTTTCAGAATTTATAAAATTCAAATACTTCCAGCCGTTAGTCACATCAGTATATGCCAAAACTCATTTACTTCATGCAATCATTATCATACTACCATTGCAAGGTATAATCACAGTATTCATGCAATTAAATGAAGTGGTTAGATACTCCTTACTTCACAGACGTATCATTCATACCGCCTTGCTCTTCAATAGAGCATTTCTGGCAGCCGATTGATCATGACTATCCTCAATGCATTCATGCAATACATCACAACATTGCACCTACACTTACACAATCAGTCATTCACACCCTTCATAGGCATACATCCATTGCATAACTACAAGGTTCATAAAATATTTCCAATGCCTATCCATTCATGCTATCTTGCATTCAATATACCGTGCACGGCCTAACCATGACTAATTCATATAGGGTGCATTATTATGATCAATATCATAAACATATATAGGCATGACACCTTTCTACAGTCCAATATCTACATGGTACAGGGTCTCTTACCTTTACCACTCCTTGGAATTTGTCATAAGAAAACTCTTACCTGCATGGGTTCTACTTACACCCTGGACATGACCAATTTGGTTGGTCCTTGCAGGAGATTATAGAATTGCTCACCAAATTTTGTTATGGACTCGTTGCCTTATCCCTTTCTTCATAGGTTTGCTGGTCACATTCATCAGCATCAGCAACACATTCAGCTAGGTCCATGTCATCATTGGTTTTGCCACTAGTTCCAACATCAAAGCAATGATTATCATTAGTGGTTCATTATAAATATATAATTTCCAATATTCTTACCAATCATGCAATATCCTATGCATGCAATACATATCCTCATGCATTTCAAGCATAAACTTAGGAAATGTAGTTATAATCATCAAGATAGGGTCTAATGAAAACTTCCCTTTCAAATCCCTCATCTTCTCATGGAATTCCTTTTTCACACAGCAGTTGGTTGACTTCATAGTCCTCACTGCCCCTGGGCATGCAATTGTCCATATTTGTCCCTTTTTGATAGCAGCGGCCATCATTAGCACTTTTCTGCTTCATGCTCATATTTTGATGACTTTCCCTTGTTCCCCACTGGATAAGCTTTCCAATGCCTATCCACATGCTTCATTTTGACCTCGGATGTGAAAGCTACACCACTTCTAAGAATGAGGGCCTTCACCGAATCTCAGGAAAAACACACAACTGTATTTTGGTCCAGAATGTTAACCTCAGCCACCAGAATGACTGTCTCAGGGGACGAAGGGGGTCAAGGGGGCTTGCCCCCTTATGGGTTCCCTACACATAAAATCTGGCACATAAAATCTATGCCACTTTCTCATTTTCCAGCCCATGAAAATTCACTAAAAAACAGCTCAAAACCGCACTGAAAAACAGTTGAAATATGCTGGGAAATCCTATGGAAAAACTCAGAATTTTCCCTTCTCTCATTGAATGTCAGATGCCTTTCCACTTCGGAAGCCAAATGACTTTGGCTTCCGCAATGGTGGACGGGAATCTGCTTTCTCTTCCGTGACATTGGAAGCCTTTTCACTTCGGACGTCAGCGGTCTTTACCCTTCGGAAGCCAAATGACTTTGGCTTCCACAACGACGGACGTTCACTTTGCCAATTCTTCCGACTCACTTCGAACTTTCTTCCACGGCGTCGACAGCCTTTCTCATCAGAAGACTCATCACTTCCGCTTCCGCAACGGCGACCGTCAGAACCCTTCCTTCTTCCGCAACGGCGGACGTCGGAACCCTTCCTTCTTCTGCAACGGCGGACGTCGGAACCCTTTCTTCTTTCGCAATGGCGGACATCGAAAGCATTCTTTCTTCTCCCGCAATGGCGGACGTCGACGGTCTTTCTACATCGGAAGCCAAATAACTTTGGCTTTCGTAATGGCAGACTGGAAACTACTTCCTCTTCCGCAACGGCAGACGTCAGAAGCATTCTTTCTTCTTCCACAACGGCGGACGTCGGCGGTCTTTCTACATCGAAAGCCAAATGACTTTGGCTTCCACAATGGCGGACTGGAAACTGCTTTCTCTTCTGACGATTTCATCACTTAGACAAATTTTGAATTTTCTCCTATCGCATCGGCTGTCGGCGGTCGGGTGACTTTCACGTTGGATGTGGAATTGCTTCACCGTCCGCAACGGAAGATGGGAAAATCACAAATCTTTTCGCCATAGCGGAAGTAAGCTCCGTTAACTATTCTGACTATTCAGGAACTTAAGTGATTTTTGAAACTTGTTGCTGCTCTGCTGAATAGAGAAGGTAATTCTACCTTCTGTGACTGCAACCTTCATGGCCCATAGAGGCCCATTGTTGCAACCATGAGATCTTATACCATACTGTCACATCCCCATCCCTCAGACCGGTGAAGAAGACGCAACGAACACCACATACAACCGGGAAAACAACCCCATGAACATAATCAAAAGAGATCAATGCTGAAATTGGAAGCTTAAACAGGCATCATAACAGGATTTCCAAACATACAAGAATGGACAGATGCATAATCCTTTAATCATACAGCGGAAGCAAACATATAGATTCCAGCATCCCCATGTTCATTCTAATTCCTTAAACATCAATATAATTGCAGAGATGAAGTAACAACAACACTTATCTTTTGATGAAGACTTCACCCGCAACCAGCTACGTCGCTGCAACGTTCCACCCAACCATAGGCCAGCTTGGTCATCAATCTCTCATCAATGCTGCCACCCCTGAGCTGGGCATGATTCCTCCAAGGATAAGGGACAATGCAGGCTTACACATAGCCAGGGGACACAATCAGCTGAACCCACACCGCTGGGTTTATCAGGCCATCTACAGATCGGCCAAGCCAGCACAGTCCGAAGACCAACCACTGCATACCAGTAGTAAAACAACCCTTCCTAGCCCTGTGAAGAAGGAAAAGGAAACCAGGAATAATCCCAAATAGAATAGGAGCAAAGCTCAAGTCCACAAGGCAACACGGAGTTGTTCTTGGCCCTATCGTGGCCAAAACAACTCAGCTGCAACCCAAACCAGGGTATAACAGCGGCCCAAACTCACAATGAATGAAGACAACATTACCCAGCCCACAGATCATGGAAAAGGAAACAGAACTCCCAGCATAGACATGGGAGACTCAGCCAATGGATTTGGAATTCCACAGCACACAACTCCTCCACACAAACGCTGGAGAATGACACAGCTCATGCAAACATGGGAAAAACACACGCAGTCCCCAATTGAGGAAGAAATCGGACTCACAGCCACATCCGAAAATCGTGGGAAGAATAGCAACAACCCAAAACGTGGGTGAAGTCAACAGCAAGCCGCACACACGACCCTGAGCGTGAATGGATCCTACACCCGAAAATCCTAGGTGACAGCGGCAATTGCATCCACTCCATGCATGAGGAAATCAACGCAAAGTTGCTGCACATGAGGAGAAACAACAATGGCTCTGCGCGTGAGGAAGATGAACCGACAACCACGAACTTGCGTGTGAGCAGGAAACCGACCACCGTCGTGAAGGTTGAAGCCCGGTTGTGTAAGCAAACAGATAGCGGCCTCTGCGCATGGATGAACAGCAGAATGCTCAGCGTGGGGAGGACGAACAGGCAGGGCCGACTGGCGTCGTGGGGAAGATGGAGTTGCTTGCTCCTTACCCACGTTTCCTCCAGCAATATATTCCCTCAACCACTCAGCCATAACTCCTCAACCACCAGCTGAAGCATTAAAGAGGTTAACAAGGTTGGATGAGACAAGGAAAGGTGGCAACAAACAAAGGTGGCAAAACATGGGTTTTTTCCATAGACTAAGGTTTGACATTTCCCCCACCGCTTATCCTTTCGAACCATGCCCTTTTCATTCAACATTGCACTGCCGCAACTGGTTGTGGTTTTAGTTTATTTGATGTGCGTGTTTACATGATGCCAAATTATAATGTGCCTTATAGCACAACATACCATCGGCAACTATCCCTATTGCCGAAACATACAAAACCAAATCGATGGTGGGGCTTTTGCCTTTAGCTCCTCACCACGATTAATTACATTATATACATAATGCAAATGGGGTCAAAACCGGGGATGTGACATGAAGTTCGGTGATCCGTTATTTAGATGGCTATGGGATCATATCCTCATGGTTGAGGACTATGCTTTTGCAAGCATGAACTTCACAGGAGATCCTGACCTACCACTCCCACCTGGTGGACAGTGGGGCGACATCGGTAAGAAGAAATAAACCCTAAAATGGATGGAATGTTTTTATGTTTTTTATGTTTATATTTTTTATTTTAAGTGATGAGACCTGTATATTCTCATGTAGATGTTGGAGCAGCGCGACCTGGAGGAGCATCTCCATTGGATAGGCGAGCAGGAGCTTGCTTTGTACCATAGGGTGATGATATCACCAGGGAGTTGGAGGAGAACCTGGAGAGGTTGACTTTGGACATCCCATATGCTGACATAGATGACCTCCTGATGAGATATCAGAGATCCATAGTGGGAGTACCAGGCTGATTCAGTAGGCTGTTGCGTAGGGTAGCTCGAGCAGTGATGTGATATCATGAGCACCACTAGTGTACGAGATATATACTGAAAGCTGATAGCTTCAGGATTTTGTATGATGATTTTGCCTGAAAGCCTACGTGCTTCAGAGGAGGTGTCAAGACCTATTTTTGTAAACTTTTTCGTATATATATATACAGACTTTTACATGGTGTTTAAATGTTTCAAATGGAAAATGCATCTTCTATGAATTTTACATGTCTCTAAATGTTTATTTACAATGGACCATGTTTGATTTACCGTCATGAATGGGCACTTTTGGCAGTCTAGGATGTAGTTAGCCAATGAGTCAGCGACTACATTATGTTCCCTAGGGATATGCCTATAAGTAATAGTTTCGAATGATGTTTCTAACAAACGCACTCTCCAAAATAGGTAGAGGAGTACCGAGTTCCTAATGGTGTAGACATGGTTCAAATGGAGAAACACGAGCTATGAGTCCATCAAGACTACTAGATCATGAACATCCTGGGAGGCAGCTTTAGTTAGAAAACCAATGAATGCTTCATACTCAACGATGTTATTAGTATCGGGACCTATACAAACCGCTCCTGAGCTGACCAAATCTTTAGCCGGGGAATAGAGAACCCAAGTAACCGAGGCGAGATTCAAGGTGTGGTAGCAAGCACCATCAGGGAAACTGTAGAAAGCCATCTGCATGACCAAAACATGGTATAAACAGATGTGGACACGAAGCTCAAAACCATCTTGAAAATACTAAAAGCACATTGAAACCCAATCAATATACATATATACAAGATACTACCCAAGAAAACCTAGGCATAGTACCTTTTCAGGTACAACCCATTATGAGGTTTCCCAAAAGGGATCCCATCATAATCAATGAGCTCATAAGCTCCTTTCTCTAACACCTTGGAAATAACGAAAGGTCCATACCACATGGATTTGAACTTACCCTTCCCTAGTTTGTCGTATCTCTGGTCATAAGTCAAGAATAGGTCACCCTCATTAAAGACACAAGGCTAGATATATTTATCATACTACGCCTTGACACGTTTCTTATACACCTCATTAGCCAAGGCAGCATCTCTGCGAGTCTCGTCAAGGTTATTCAAGTATAAAATATTTATTCCTCCACGGAAGTGTCTGGGAGAAGTTTGATGGCAATTTGTAAAGATGGAATCTGACATTGGATGGGTAAGACAACTTTAAGTCCATAGACAAGCTGTAATGGCATGAAACGAGTAGTTGTTTTCACAAAAGTCTGATAAGCCCAAAGGGCATATAAAAGAACATGGTTCCAGTTGGATTTATGATCTCCAACCATCTGACGGAACATAGTTTTTAAAACATTGTTAATGGCCTCTACCTAACCATTATCTTGTGGATAATATGGCTTAGAGTTTTCATGGCGAAACCCTAGCTTGGCACTCATTTCCTCCATCATCTGATTACCGAAATGGGATCCGTGATCAGTAACGATGGACTGCAGAACTCCAAATCTAGCTATGATATGATTGAATAAGAAGAGGGTGTCAGTCTACCATCTTTTGCATATGTAAGCATGGCCTCAGCCCATTTAGTAAAATAATCCATGACTACGATGATGTAACCATGCCCCCCGACTGAGGTAGGCTTACAATGCATGAAGTTAATCCCCCATTTTTCGAATGGGCCAATGACAATGACAAGGTGTAGTGGAGCAGGATGGGTGCAATTTTTAGGATAGAAGTGTTGACAAGGTGGGCATTTCTTAACAGCCTCATGACAATCTTTGAAGATGGAAGGCCAGAAATAGCCAGCGCGAAGGATTTTCTGGGCTATGGCCATCCCAGATAAATGACCACCACATGATCCCAAATGTCAATCATTCAACACAAGTTCAGCCTCCTCATGAGTGAGGCATCGCTGAAGAATAGAGTCAGTCCCACGTCTATACAAAGTATCATTTAGGATGAGATAGTATTTCATGTGGTGACAGATACGGCGACGATCATCATGGGATAAATGTGGCTGAGAACATTGTGTCTGGGGATATATAAGAAAATCTCCATACAAAGGATCAGTAGTGCTTATCAGGAACAAGAATTCATCCGAAAATGAATCACTAGGCTTAGATTCCATCGAAGCATAGGGAAGATCACACATAAACTCTGTAAATACCAAGTATTTCTTTGAGTAGCCTTGGCAAACTCTAGATCAAACTCCTGAAGGATAAATATCCAATGGGAGTACTTGCCCCCAAGCACCTGATGAGTCAGGATGTAGTACATCGGGTTCTGTTCTGTCGATACGGTGGTAGTGTGGAGCAGAATGTAATGATGAAATTTTTGTACATCAATGACCATGGCCAATGTTAACTTTTCCACACATGAATAATGAGTTTCAGAATCCAAGAGATTCTTACTGGCGTAATAAATCACTTGCTCATGACCGTGGAGATTGTCCAGCGCTAAAAGCATAGCGATGGTAGTAGCAGAGGTAGAAATATACAAGAGAAAGTCCTTTGAATAATCAGGGGGGTGTATCATGGGTGAATGAGTCAAAGCGTGCTTAAGATTATTAAAGGCACATTGGGCCTGGTCATCCTAGAAGAATGGAGTGTTCTTCTTAAGGAGACGCATATAACCGTGCGTTTTCTCTATGAAATTGCACATGAAACGGTGGAGAAAGTTTGCCTTCCCCTGCAAACTTTGGAGTTCAAAGAGATTAGTTGGGGCTGGTAGATCAAGAATGGCAGCAATTTTTAAAGGATCTATCCAGATGCCATCTTTGGATACCACAAAACCCAGTAGACGTCCCGTCTCAACTCAACAAATACATTTATGCGCATTGAGCCGTATATTATAGTGACGACATCTCAGGAATATCTCTCTAAGATGACCAGGGTGGTCCTCCCGTCGCTTTGAATGAGTAGGGAGGTAATCAAGGTATGGTTCAACAATGTGTTTGACATCATGAAACACATAGGACATCGCATGTTAGAACATAGCTCCAGCATTTTTTAATCCAAACGATAACTTCTTATATGCAAAGGTTCCCCATGGGAAAATAAATGTTGTCTTATGCTAATCAGAGGGTAATATCTCAATCTGATTATAGCTGGAGAAGCCATCCATGAATGAAAAGATGACACTTCCAGCACAGTTGTCGATAATTTGATCGATATGCGGTGTAGGAAAGTTGTCCTTGGGACAAGATTTATTCATATCCCTAAAGTCGATACAGACTCTAATGGTACCCTACTTTTTATTGAAAGGGACAATGTTCAATACCCATTCTGTCAAGGGTACAGGATAAATAAACCCAGCTTTCAGAAGCTTCTCAATTTCAACTTTTATAGCTGTGGCCTTCCGAGGATGGACTTGCCTAAGTTTTTGCCTGACGGGTTTGGCTGAGGGATAAGTTTTAATCTCATGGACCACGATGGAAGGGTCGATTCCCGGCATCTCTTCGTAGGACCAGGCAAAAATATCATAGAATTCTTTAAAAAGTGCCTTATAGGCTTCAGATTAATCTACGAAGCAGTTCTTCCCAACATGAACATGCTCGATAACATTAGGATTGGCTGATATGTCAATTGGGTTCGTTTGAGTAATGTTGCAAAGGTGTCCTTCATAATCTGTTTGTTGCAACAATATAGGATTTTGGGGAACGTTGACAATATCAGTAGGAAAGAAGGATGCAAAATCATGGTTAACTGAATTGGTGTTGGGGAGGAACATGGATCTATGATGGTGATTCTCCCAAATGGACTCATTCGTGCTCATGATCTCAATAATGGACTTGTCAGAAGGAAAATTCTCAGAGAGATAATCTAGAGTGGGAAGAGAAGGTTCTAACCAATACGGTAAATGGTAAGGATCCAATGCCACTAGATGAAGATCGTCAGTGTGATCATTGGAAGAGGTTTGAATGGCGTCATACATAGCTTCGTGTGGACTTAACGAGGTGGAATCAACAATATAGTGGCCCTTAGGCTCATAATCAAATGAGGCGATCATATTGATTGACGCGGAATCCATGCTAGGAGGACTGGATGGAAAAACTCCCATGAGGGATGAATCCTTCAACACACCTACCCCAATCGACTGGTAAGGAGGAGGGGACTGGCCTAACATGGGGATGTTATTAGCCATGGAGGTAGTAACATCCGCCGTACAGAAATCAAGCTGGTCAATAGTAATGATTCTCCCCAGATGTGGAAATTGGACAGTTCGAAATACTGTTGAAGCAACAATATCCATAGCATAGAACCAATTTCGTCCTAGAAGGAGATTGTAATCTAAAGGGGCATCTACCACTTCTACTTGGATGGAAATGGTTTTGCCTCCCAGCTCGACCTTGAGGGATGATATGGGACCGTGGGGCTGGAAACCCCATTTGTCAAAGGCTTTAAAGGTCGTAGGTGATGTTACAAGCAAGCACACTTAAAATAATAGGAGGAGTTCAAAAGTCAGGTCTCTCACTAGGATTGTCAAGAATGTGCCACTCACGATATACCTCGAGGGTACGTGCGTAGTAATCTCCCTGAATGCTATTTTTGTTGTATGGCTCCAAACAAGACAACCAAAGGGATTTTCTCAGATAGATAAGGTACACTAGTGGGGTTTCCCGATATACTCAAGGTACATTGTTAGAATTTCATCATTAAGCTAGCATTATATTTGGATATTTATTGAGAGAATAACAAGCACAAAAATCAAACACAAGAGGCAATGAACACAATGTTTATCCTCGGGGAAACCATAAATGGTGAAAACCCCACAACTTCCTCAGAGATAGAATTAGCACCAAAATAGAAAATCCCCAAAATAGTAAGTGATCTTTCGACAGCAGTAATCTTCTTCTTGTCTAGCCCCAGTGTCTTCTCCTTCCTCAACTATGCACTACACTTGAGTGTGGATGAGTTGTGTGATAAATAGAGACTCCGGTTCTCTATTTATACTAATCCCGACATGACTAAAACCCTACCAGGGCTGATCTCTACTAGGAGAGTCTAATAACCCTAGTGCCCTGGAACTGCGGGGACTTTAACCCTTAGACAATCGGAGGGTTACCCACTATGACTTGACATGAATTGTTTACATTATTGATTCTCCAGATCGGAACATCAGGGCATGACAACATGACTCAATTACATTATAGATACATCCCGGAATAAACATCAAGTTACAATACATCAGATACATAGATGAATACATTCTGAAGTTACAAATACATCAACACTCCCTCTTAACTAGGAAGGTATTCTTTTGACACAATTTTCAGCACTGGTCTTCTTCTTTGTATCAATTGGATTATCTCATCATCTCAAGTCTTTTGAGTCTTCTAGTCATCTTCGTCTTCAAGTCATCTTCATCTTCAAGTCATCTTCATTCTTCGAATCTGGACCATCTCTCGATTTGGATCATCATGGGACATCATCACTAGATCTGTATCATCACTGGGCATCATCACTAGATTTGGATCATCACTCGATCTAGATCATCACTGCTGGATCATCATCATTGGATCTTGATCATCACTCAATCTGGATCATCACTGGATATCATCACAGGTGCTATCTCTTGATTCTTCTCATCATAGGAACCTCTATAGAGGTAGTCCTTTTTCATACTGGATGTGTCATCTTAGAGCTAGTCCTTTTTCATACTAGATGAGGCATCACAAAGCTGGTCCTTTTTCATACCAGATGAGGCATCACAGAGCTGGTCCTTTTTCATACCAGATGTGGCATCTACTCAGAGCTAGTCCTTTTTCATACTAGATGAGGCATCACAAAGCTGGGCCTTTTTCATACCAGATGAGGCATCACAGAGCTGGTCCTTTTTCATACCAGATTTGGCAGCTACTCAGAGCTAGTCCTTTTTCATACTAGATGAGTCTTCTCAGAGCTAGTCCTTTTTCATACTAGATGAGGCATCCCAGAGCTGGTCCTTTTTCATACTAGATGAGGCATCACAGAGTTGGTCCTTTTTCATACTAGATGTGGCCGCTACTCGGAGCTAGTCCTTTTTCATACTAGATGAGTCTTCACAGAGCCAGCCCTTTTTCATGTTGGATGTTCCATCTACACAGATCTGTTCCTTTTTCATACTAGATGTGTCTTCACAGAGCCAGCCCTTTTTCATGCTGGATGTGCCATCTACACAGACCTAGTCCTTTTTCATACTAGATGTGTCTTCATAGAGCCAGCCCTTTTTCATGCTGGATGTGGCATCCACATATACCTAACAATGGAAGAAACCAATCCTCTAACCATGTCACAACTCTTACATCCGACCATGGAAGGAACCAATCCTCTCACCATGTCAGAATGGCATAGCACTTACATCTGAACATGGAAGGAACCAATCCTCTCACCATGTTAGAAAGGCTCAGCACAAACACATCACTTCCTCTTGGGAGGAATCTCGATCTGGAGAACACCAAGCTTCTCCTTGAAGTACTCAAACTTCAACCTAGCCAATGGCTTACTCAGAGCTAGTCCTTTTTCATACCAGATGAGGCATCACAGAGCTATTCCTTTTTCATACCATATGTGGCAGCTACTGAGAGCTAGTCCTTTTTCATACTAGATGAGTCTTCTCAGAGCTAGTCCTTTTTCATACTAGATGAGGCATCACAGAGCTGGTCCTTTATCATACTAGATGATGCATCACAGAGCTAGTCCTTCACCCTAGCCAATGGCTTCCACCTTGTAGTAAAGGTTGGAATCTTATTTACTCTTGGTAAAGCCCAAACTGGATAGAAAGCTGTAAATTCTGTTGTGCCATGTCCTGGGTGCCTGTTTCAAACCGTACAATGCTTTCTTCAATCTACACACATGAGACTCCCTATCATGTGTCTCAAAACCAAGTGGTTGCTCCACATACACTTCCTCTTCTACTACACCATTCAAGAAAGAAGTCTCGACATCCATTTGGTGTATCTTCCATTTCATCACTGCAGCCAGAGCAAGTACCGATCTGATGGAAGTGTATCTGGATACAAGTGCAAAGGTTTCTTCATAGTCTATTCCTTTTTTCTGAGAGAAACCCTGAGCCACAAATCTTGCCTTATACTTTTCAATGCTACCGTCTGCAGCATGCTTGATCTTGTATATCCATTTGGAAGTTACAACTGACTTCCCTTCTGGTCTTGGGACAACATCCCAAACATCATTCTTCATGATCGATTGATACTATTCAATCATTGCATCCTTCCATTCTTTCCGTTCTGTCGCTTCTTCATATTTGGAAGGTTCTTTATCAATGAAGTCACATAGTAAAGCTACATAACTGGAACAGGATCTGGTCCTCTTTCTTTCTCTGAGATTCTCTTCTAGAACCCCATATCTTTCCACACCTTGGATAATCTCTCGTACCCAAGCAGGTTTCCTCTTGTGAGGGTTCTTCTCCTGTGGTGGATCTACATGTCTTTGTGGTTCTTCAAATTCTCAATCTTCTTCTTGATTTTCTTCATTCATGATTGTATCATGAATTCTGGGAGCTTCTGCTTCTTCAGGTTCTTTAGCAGGTTTCTTTCTAGATTTGATGTAGGCTGAATCTTCGTTAAATGTTACATCCCTGCTGATGTCAATCTTCTTGAACCCTAGGAAGTATATTTTGTAATCCTTCGAGCTTTCAGAGTATCCCACAAATATACCCTTCTTTCCTGAAGGATCTAATTTTTTTCTCTTCTCTTTTGGAATGTGTATGTACACAGGACAACCGAATTTTATGAGATGGCTGGCTTCTGGTTTCTTTCCAAAGAATACTTCTTCAGGAGTTTTTTTCTCGAGTACTCTGTGTGGAGTATGGTTCTGTACATACACTATTGTTCTGGCTGCTTCTGCCCAAATATGCATAGGAAGATCTTGATCATGAAGCATAGCTCTTGCAACTTCCATGATGGTTCTATTATTCCTTTCTGCAATCCCATTCTATTGTGGATTGTAAGGAGTGGACAACTCCCTCTTAATCCCTGAGTCCTTACATAGTTCCTTGAACTCATTTGAAGTGAATTCTCCACCATTGTCCGATTGAAAAGTCTTGATATTCTTTTCAGTATGGTTCTCAATCAAGGCTTTGAA
Organism: Pseudotsuga menziesii; assembly: GCA_001517045.1. Lineage (NCBI taxonomy): Eukaryota > Viridiplantae > Streptophyta > Pinopsida > Pinales > Pinaceae > Pseudotsuga > Pseudotsuga menziesii. The sequence goes on along the minus strand of LPNX011162981.1, from coordinate 48,203 downwards.
TTCCTTGAACTTGCTAAACACTTCATATTTATTCTTCATGAAGTAAATCCATGTCTTCCTAGAAAATTCATCAATAAAAGAAACATAGTACACATACCCACTTAGTGAGGTTGATGACATTGGTCCGCATACATTGGAGTGGATGACTTCCAAGATTCCTTTTGCTTTTCTCTCGCTACTTGGAAATTTCTTCTTTGTGTTTTTTCCTTTCGCACATCCTTTGTAGACCCCTTCATGTTTTTCTTGAATTTCTGGAAGACCTTCAACAACTTTGCTTGCAAGTGGTAGTGCTCTGTAATGTACATGTGCAAGCCTTCTATGCCAAAGTTCATTTGGTTCTATTGTGTCATGAACCAAAGCTTGATATGGTTGGCCCTTCAACTTGTATAGACCTCCTTCTTATTCTCTGATCACTATTGCATCATCAAAAGTCTTTCCCTTTGGCCACATAAGAACTTGGCCATCTACAAAAGAAACCCTCATTCCTTTTGCATCCAATGCAGATATGGAGAGGAGGTTCTTCTTTAGTCCTAGAACAAATAATACATTCTTCATCTTCAAAGACTTTCCAGAGTCTAGTTCATAGAAGGATTCACCACTACCTTTTATTGGATACTGGTAGTCATCCCCAAGTTTCACCTTGTGAGGTGACTCATGTTCAAATAGCTTCAAAAATGATTCTTTGAATCCCGTCATGTGCTTGGAAGCACCACTGTCTATAAGCGAATCATTGCTTCCATGTGAAATAGTTCCCATGAGAGTGAATATCAGTACATATTCATCCTCACTTGAAGAGTCATCACTCTCTTGTCTGATTCTCTTTGTGGAAGGTTCATCATCCTCTGCAGCATGGGCATGATGTCTTCTCTTAATTCCCTTCTTCTTTAGATTTCTTTTGTTAGGGAAGAATCTGGATATGTGACCTTTCTCATCACATGTGTAACATTTAATAGTATTCATATCTTTTCTAGAGTGTGAGATCTTACCTTTGGAGTGATAATTGCTCCTCCTGTTTTTCTTGGAGTGGACTCTGAGAGCTTGATCTTCACTACCCATCTTCTCTTCTCGAGCTGCTATCTGAGATTCTTCTTGAGAGCATTCTTTCCATAGTCTGCTGAACTTGACTAACTTCTTTCTGGAATAGATTCCTTGAATGAACGAGTCCCATGATCTAGGGAGACCATTCAAGGTGGTCATCACAATCTCTGCATTTTCCACTTCTTCATCTACTGCTTCCAGCTTCTCCTTGATTTGAGAAACCCTTGTAAAATAATACTGAATAGTCTCATCATTATGAATCTTCACATTCTTCAATTGGTTTCTCAGAGCCATCTTCATGTTTATGTTCTTCCCTTCAAACAATTTGGTTAGGGCATCAAACATAGCTTTAGGTGTCTTGAGGGAGGACACCTGTGGTATGAGATGATCCTTGATAGAATCAGCAATGATTCTTTTTTCCATAACCAACTTCTTCTTATGCAAGGCCTTAGCCTCATCTCCCTCTAGAACTAGAACCTCCTCATTGATATAGGAGTCCAACTCATTCTCTTCTAGGACCAGGGAGATCCTATACTTCCAAGCTCGGAAGTTATCATTTCCCTCAAGATTTTAATCAAGCTTGGTATGATGAGAGATATTAAACTGAGAACCTCAAATGGAAATACAAAAGATTTATATCTTACCAGGTCAAGATGTCAGATATAGATTTGGAGCTGAAATCCTGCAGTGCTGGATCAATAGCATGTTAGGGTTTTTCTTTTTTGGAGATCTGTCCACCCAAATGCCTTGAAATTTATCCCTAACTTTTATTTTGGGGAGGAGATCAATCCAGGCCTGGGCTCACTGAAAAATTCCTCTTCTGTGAAAAGCCCTAATTTCTGGCAGTAGTGTTGGGTCCAAAACTGAAAAACCTCAAAATTGGATTTTGCTTCGATAGAAAGATGTGCCCTAAGGAGGAGAGTTGTTCCACCTTACTTTAGCTGAAAATATGTGGAGGAATATCCATAAACTAGGAATCCCTAGTTCCCGCAACTGCACAGTGTCTTCTTCTCAGGTTAGCTCTGATACCAATGTAGAATTTCATCATTAAGCTAGCATTATATTTGGATATTTACTAAGAGAATAACAAGCACAACAATCAAACATAAGAGACAATGAACATAGTGTTTATCCTCGGGGAAACCATAAATGGTGAAAACCCCACAACTTCCTCAGAGATAGAATCATCACCAAAATAGAAAATCCCCAAAACAATAAGTGATCTCCCGACAACAGTAATCTTCTTCTTGTCTAGCCCCAGTGTCTTCTCCTTCCTCAACTATACACTACACTTGAGTGTGGATGAGTTGTGTGATAAATAGAGACTCCAGTTCTCTATTTATACTAATCCTGGCATGACTAAAACCCTACCAGGGCTGACCTCTACTAGGAGATTCTAATAACCTTAGTGCCCCAGAACTACGGGGACTTTAACCCTTAGACAATCGGAGGGTTACCCACTATGACTTGACATGAATTGTTTACATTATTGATTCTCCCGATTGGAAAATCAGGGCATGAAAACATGACTCAATTACATTACAGATACATCCCAAAATAAACATTGGGTTACAATACATCAGATACATAGATGAATAGATTCCGAAGTTACAAATACATCAACATACGTGGGAGCTCGAATAGGTAGTAGTGCTGTCTAATGCATAACCGTACACAAGGGGCCTTCCAATATACAATTGGGTATGTGAAGTACCTTTCTATATACCTCAAGGGTATGTGAAAGGTTGTTTTATATACCGACGGTACGTGGAAGAACTGCACAAGTCCCAGAATGTAATGCCAACAAATAACGACAGCTCCTACGCTTAACGACGCCCGAACACGTCTCTAGCCTACCACTCAAGTTACTACGTAAAATTTAACCTACAAATATCGTTAATTTTAACTTGTACAGTTGATTGAATGCATGATGTTTTGACAAAAAAGTAAAACCATGCAGTATGCTAGTGAGAAATGTTCACTTTACCGTTTAGTATGCCTACTTACAGGAGGGAAAGAGAGTGTTTTCCTTTCGTTTCAAAAACCAAAAATAATTCCACACAATAGTCATGAACATCAAAAAAATACAAGAAAACACTTTTCCAAACTGATTTATTCTTTCCAAAAGCAAATGAGAAGGGGAAGAATATCTTTTCCTAAAAGAAAAACAAGAAGCACACCTATATGCAAATGCACTCTATTTTTTCCAATTTCTCAAACATAAGCAAATCTAACTTAAAAATATCATTTTTTTAATTTTGATCGAGATAGATCTAAATGCATAAGAGACAAAAGATCATAAAGGCTCTAAAAGCTTGTAAAGCCAATTAGAAAGCCAATGTCCAACGCTCAATGATGATATCCTAGTCTTAGTAAAAAAATCTCTTTTTTGAAGGAAAAATAAGTTTACTATGCAAATAAGAAATGAAACCTAGAAACTAATCTAGTGTTCTTATTTTAGTCTATGTAGAAGAAACGAAAAGATATTTTTAAATAACACCCTAAGCTTTTCAGACAACAAGAAATCCTTTCATAAACACAACCAACAAGCATAGAAGCGGATGAACAATCAAAAGACTTAATAAAACTTTTGAAATTCCACTCAAATCAATATTAAACCATAAAAACTCAAACCACAAGCATCATATTCAGTAACACAAGTCTGACTAGCATAACTGAAAGCAATCAAAATCCAAATTTTTGCAAAGAAAAATAAGGAAAAAGGGCTTTGGAATGATGCCTACCTGGCACCACGTTTCTCAAGTGTTGACAGAGCATTTCCCAAACAACACCACTCCTTTTCAACAGGTTACAGGTGGTGGCACCGCGTACTATCCACTTTGTTTAGGTGGTGGCACCACTTCTTGTACACAGCATAAGCGCGGTTCCCTATAGATGACCAAAAAACAAGAAGAACGAAGGATCCAGTCAGAAAAACGCTAGATCAAGGAAAAAATTGTTGAATTGAATATGGAAACGGAGCATAAAAGACCGAAATGACTTAGATCTAAATATATTTGGAGGTTTCAAACCCAAACGAAGTCAGTCAGAGAGTAGATCTGACTGAAGAGAGTTGAAGAAGGAGCCTAGATTCGAACAAGAGTTGCAGACTGAGGAAGATCAGAATGACTGATACACAACTTCATTCCCCAGCAGAGTTGCCAGATTTGTTAGCTAGAATATTTCACCTCCTGTGGACACCAAGGTGTTCCACTAGTCTGAATGGTTTAGATCTAGAACAAATAGAAGACAGAGGTTGAAGACTCTCTCTAGACACCGTAGATACCTGGAATACAATGCTTTGATAGTCACCCTATGTACCTGCAATAAGCTCAACATGAAATAGATCAAAGCAACCATAATATAATCTACTAATCTATGCTAGTGACTAAGGAATCTAACAACATATATATGAAATCAAACATCAACAATATATGTGGGATAGAAATCAAATTGCATTAAAGAAATATGAAGAAGTTTACAACCAAGCCTTAGTGTTGACATGCATCTCCATGAAACCAAGCATTCTCATACCCATAAGCTCCGACTCTAGCTCTCTCTATGCTCTCCAATGATATGGACCAAGTGATCAATCCAACAACATAACAATGCCTTAAGAGTTCTTATCCTCAACCATGGCCATAAGCTTGTATTTATAAGGCTAGATGGATAGGGTAGGTTGAGATATTTGTGGGTGAGGTGGCCTCCAAGAACCTAGGATGGGGGATCTCGAGCTCAACAGACCCACAATAGTAGGGATAAGGGATATCTTGAGGCTTATCTTCTAGAATCCTTGAGAAGCTTCTCTTTTTCCCTTTTTACCTAGGGTACCGCGTTTCTCCTTTAGTGACAGAGCGGTTCTGGTAATAATCGCTTATGGACTAAGGGCCATAAGTGGTGGCACTGATTATGGGCAATGGAGTATGGGAGGTGTGAACAAGGGTATTGTGTATGGATAAAGGGTCAAGCGCGGTGCTGAGAATTTGTATGAAAAGATTGACAAATGATATGAGTTTCCACTCCATAAGCTGAGATTTAGGGCAAGTAGGTCTGTCAAATTTCTTATCACATGATGGTGACAGGATTTTGGTATAACACACATTAGGTAGAGGCCAACATAGTGAATCCATCAAGACCATGTTCATCTTTTGGAGTTTCTTTCTCTCTCCTTAGCGGGCATTTTTCTGGAGCAGTGAAAATATGGATGAGAGGCACTTTTGGCAGATTGATATCTTCTTCCTGAAAGAATTTTTGGTCAGGATAATGGTATGGTCTGATGCACCATACAACACTCTAGATATTTACAGTCTCATAATATTTTTATCATCATCCTATGACCTATGGTGGGCATTTCCCTAAGGCTAGTTAGGTAGATTCTACCAATAATTCCATACTTGGTCAATTTTTTTATCTTCTCATATGTTTGGTCTAATTTCCATAAACCACAGTTGTGGCAGGTCCATAAATTCTACTTCAGGGTCTATTTCGAAAAACTGAGACCATGGTTGAGTAGACAAAACAACAACCTACAATATCCCCATGTGCTGCGGGCATTTTCTTCAACAAAGCATCAAGATCAATTTCATCTTCTAGAGCTTCTTTCTCTCTCCTTAGCAGGCATTTTTCTGTAGCAGTGCAAATATGGCTAAGAGTCACTTTTGGTAGATTGATATATTCTTCCTGAAAGCCCTTTTGGTTAGGCTAATGATATGGTTGGATGAACCTTACAACACTCTAGAGATCCACACTCTCAGAATATTTTTATCATCATCCAATAAGTTGTGGCATGCATTTCCCTAAGGCCAGTTAGGCAGATTTTACCAATAATTCCATATTTAGACATTTTTTTTCTTCTCCTATGCTTGGTCTAATTTCCCTAAACCACAATTGTGGCAGGCCCATAAATTCTACTTTAGGGTCTATTTGGAAAAAATGAGACCATAGTTGAGTAGACAAAACAACAGCCTACAATATTCCCATGTGCTACAGGAATTTTCTTCAACAAAGAATTTGTGGCTGGCATTTTCTTCAACAAAGAATTTGTGCTGCGGGCATTTTCTTCAACAAAGCATCAAGACCACTTTCATCTTCTGGATTCTCCTTGGAGGTCATTTTTCTATAGCAATGCAAATATGGCTGAGAGGCACTTTTGGAAGATTGATATATTCTTTCTAAAATCCTTTTTGGTCAGGTTAATTATATGGTTGGATGCACCATACAACATTCTAGAGATCCACACTCTCAGAATATTTTTATCATCATCCGATGAGATGTGGCGTGCATTTCCCCAAGGCTAGTTAGGCAGATTTTACCAATAATTCCATACTTAGAAAAGTTTTTATCTTCTCCTATGCTTGGTCTAATTTCCCTAAACCACAGTTGTGGTAGGCACATGAATTCTACTTCGGGGTCTCTTATGACAAACTGAGGAATCGATCAATACCACTTTCATCTTGTCTCTTATGGAAAAATGCTCTACCTACTTTTCTCTTCGAGCAGGAATGTGTCTCTGAACTGTAACTTTTTTTGTAACACTACCACTTACAAAAAAAAAACGTGGTGACTTCAGTGTGCAAATTGAGTAGTCTGTATTTAAACTTAGTTTTTATTTTCAAATTCAAAATGTTCTGTAGATTGGTTGTTTCATACAACATAAAAGGTCTTGTCCTCAATTGAGTTAAGAAATCAACTTACTGTTATTCTTAATCATTTCATATGAATTTGTTTATGGATGCAAACTTATTCCTTTAAATATTTAATAATGGTAATTTTCTTATTCTTGCTACAATATGGAAAATAATTTATATTAATGTATTTTTTTTCTGTAAATTTCTGTTCTTGGAAATAGAAGGCAATAGAAGGATAAATTAATTTACAAAAAAAAAAACTTAATGAAAATATGATATACAGACCGCTCATTCCACATATTCACAACACAACATCTCATTTCACATGCAATGAAGATTATATGATACTGATGTATTACAAAATAAAAAATTGTGCTCATGGCATATAATTACAACTTATGCGCAAAATTTTATTTAAGTGGATTAATATTGAACTACACAAAATTTATAAACTATGTCCTGATCCAAGTATATAAATATTCAATAAATCAACTATTCTCAGTTTATACAACATCACTGAAATCACTAGTCACATAGTATAAGCACTAACTACATAGTTCAATGTCATCCTTATGCCAAGGAATGAATCTCATCAAAGCATCTCCTAGATTACATAATGCACTACTAGGACGTCGTAGAGGTATATTTTCAAATAGAGGATCTAAAATTTCTGTTGGATTCACAATATAATAGCCTTTTCCAACAGGGACACAATGTACCATTGCATTTGGGTCAGTCTTATGTATTGTTACCCTTGCAACTTTAACCCTTGAGTTTAATGCAATGAGAAAGCATTTCTTTCCTACCAGCCCGAATTGGGAAGTTGGTGTCAACTCATTATTATATTGACCCTGCAAATAAATGAGACAAAGTAAGATGCATGGAAATAGGAATTTAAAAATTGATGATTCTAGATTAAATAATTACAATCTTACCTAAATTGGTGTTTTCATTTTTTCAATTTGCAGTTTCGATGGAACCATTGGTGTTTTCTATACAAAACGTTCATCATATTTTGATGCATGACTCTGCACCCAACAGATAATGATTTCCAA
>LPNX011162981.1:0-40006 GCA_001517045.1 Pseudotsuga menziesii | reverse complement strand
TATATATATATATATATATATATTCAAAAGATGAAAAAAATGTTTTTTCAAATAACAAATAAAGAACTAACCTCCGGCACAGGCGTGATTTCACACTGAACATTTTGTACAGTAGGACACTATTTATATGAGCATTCAGATATTATCCTTTAGATCATTATTGTGAAAATATGTATACCGAGACAAGAGTAAAGAATTGGACACTGACAATTTCTTTGTTGACCAAATGTTCTCCCTCCATATCTTCTACTCTTTTCAGTAGTTAACTTATTGATGTTTTCAAATATGAGATTTGCTTTGTTTTTTCTTTCACTGTTGCTTGGCTTACAGCTAACGCCTCCTTGTATGGAATTTTTCCAAAAAATTTAGTTGGCGTAACTCCTAATCCAATGCCATGGCATAGTCCTCTTGCATCAAACCCTAGTACCTTGGCAAGGGCATCATCCCTAGCTGCAAAGTCTTGAGATGCAAATTCTACTTGTGCTTGTTCAATTTTTTGCTAACATTGACATACAATTAAATTAGATCATAGAAGAAAAAATTTCCAAAATGTAAAATGAAATTTTAATCAATATCTAAATTAAAATGTTGAGAACATACTATTGTTTATCCTACATCTGGTGTGATTGGAGTGCCATCCTTCTTTTGATGCCACTTCTTCCATAAGTCATCCCTAGTAATGCTTGTAGTTGTATCATCAGAGGCTATAGATTTTTTCTAGTTGCAACAAGTAAAATAGTATGGGTAATTTGTGACATTTAAATGAAACTAAAATATGCTAATATTTCTCATATCGAATAAAATATCATTACAACTATATACCATATCATCTTCGACCCATTGATAACCTCGATGTCCAGAGGTGTGCAAGTCCCTCTCCTTTCCTCTATTTTCCTTGTTGTTTTTACTCATATCTTAGTAATCAATTGAAAATAACATATATAAGTCAACATTACAAGCCAATAAACATTCTAAAAAACTTGATTATATAATATGTGAACTTTTTGCTTACCAGGAATTTAGCGGTGTCTGGTGATAGGAAGAATTCTGTCCACACTGTCTCACTTATCCTAATTGGAGGAACGTTTTTTAATCTTTCCTCTATTGACTCATACGGGTCACAGTATTTTTTGGTCAACCGATATCTATGACTATTTTCCTTATGGCCAATGGATTTCATACAATATTCTTTAAGGATCAGAGGGATTATGAATTTTTCCTACAACAATCAAGAATTGCATCTTTAGATGCCATACATGGTTTGAAATAAAGTTCGAAATCATCCAAAACTAGAAATGTTGAAAACAAATACACGTAAAGTCTAATACTCACATTAATAATGTTCCACAAGTCCTCCTTTAATTGATCTGAAACCTTCCTCCAATCAGAATAATTGATTGGAACCATTTTCGTTGCGAGCACACCTAGTAATGAAGATAGCTTCACAGAGTTTGGACCAATTGGTTGGTTCCTTTCATTGATATGAATTTCAATTTTTTCCTCCAAGCTATTGATTTCTGCACATTTAGTTTCTCCTCTACCTTTCTTCTTGACTTTCTCTATCGATGTTGTGTAGAGGGATGTTCACCTTGTATACTAATATCTTGTTGGCATTGTTCTTTGTGAACATCTTCTATAAAAGAAGGGAACGTAAAGGTGTTATGGATTTCAAAGACATAAAATTTTATTTATGAAGAACTACAAAATTATACATTAATGACCTTACCTTGTTCTTCATGTTGCTCTGCCTCTTTTTGTGTGGAGGGATCTTCCCCTTCTACACTGTTATCCATATGGCATGGTTGTTTGTGAACATCTTCTATAAAAGAAGGGCAAGTAAAGGTGTTATGGATTTCTTAATCATAATATTTATAGTTATAATGAACTAGAAAAATCTGAATTAATGGGATTACCTTGTTCATGTTGCTCCTCCTCTTGAAAAGAGGAAAATGTATCTTTGACATTTGCTTCTTTGTTAGGACCAGTAGAGTCATTCAAAGGCATATAAGCTGTCACTAATATTCATTTCTATTGTTTGTATTTTCCTCTTCTTTGTAATTGTATCCAAGAATGTTACTAAGCATATTCCTAACATCATCATACAATAAAAATAAGCATTATATAACTACATAAGTAAATACATTGTTCTATTTCTAAGTATTTACCTTCTGATATGGATGTCCCTTTCTTTCGCATTTGATCATTTTGACGCGTTCTTTTTGAAAATTTCACAATCATATTTTTTGATTTCGTGTAATAACATGCTTTTCCTGTTTTTAAAAAATATGATTAGAGTGTTGATTAGTCATAGCCTATTAGATTGTTATTAAAGTACAAAGTAATATTTTCTAACAATTTAAATGAAATAAAAGTAGTATTCCCATTTGTTGTGATGGGGAATTTTGTTTTTTGCAAAGAAATGATAGATGTAACCTCTTGGGTGGCTCAGCCACAGTCTTATTAATACAAAACCTACTTGTTTCTGTTAAAAAAAACAATTTAAATTAAATAAAAATAATGATATAATTCAATCACAAACAATCAGTTACCTCCATGTCTCCACTTGTACAAATCCTACATAATTAACGAGAAAAATAAAGTTCATCATCACTCAATTGTTAACTAAAAGTTGTTTAAATGTTTAATCTATCTAACAAGTTTCAAAAGTAAAAGGGAAGACTATCTGTAAGGACTATCTGCTCAAAGGAACATGTGTCATAAATTGAGAGAGAGAGAGGGTTAGAGTGTTTTAGGGTTAGGTTAGATACATACAGTAGCCAAAAATATATCTCAGTCTCCAAGAGTGAAGACCCCTAAGCCTTAAAGGCTGCAAGCAGGACAAGGTTTACACAGGCATGCCCAAAGATGAACATGGTAATGGTATTGCAGTAGTGGGAAAGTGCAGTCCAACTCTAGTGCTCACAAAACAATCACAACCTAGCTAAATGAATGTCAAATAGTCCACGACTTAGCTAGAAAGGGCCACCACAATCCACGGTCATCCCTAGAGGAAACCAAAATTTTTACAGAATTTTTAAAATTTTGTAGCATAGGAACCAATATTTTGATTTCTGTCAATAAAGAATGCAGAACAAGAATGCAGTGAAACTTAAGTTACACCTCACCTAGATCACCTCAGTATATCCCAATAGCTTAGCTTCAGCTTTTGTGGTGTTGAATACCAGAATCAAAGCAAGTAAATGCTGGCCTATGCAAAAAGAAAACGCTGCCCTTTCTCGGCAAAACTATTCGTGGGAGATAAAATGTGAAAAGTTATGTTAGGGGTCCCATTTTTTTTTTTTAATTTCGTTTTTTTTGTTTCTTTTTGGTAAATTTAATTTCCTTTTTTTTGGTATAGATAGCAAAAACACCCAAGTTTTCTCATAAGGTTTTCAATGAAAAGGGTAAGGACCCTGGTACTGGGAGTCATGTAGGTGGACCAAAGGAAGGAAGGAGGGAACCAAAGAAATGCATCAAAAGGAAAGGTAGTATTATCCTATTGTGGTGGATGACATGAAGTTAAATAATGTAATAAGCATGGCTTCTAAGGCATTGAATGTGAGGTTTATTTTTATAAGGATGGGGACAATGAGTTTGTTTCAATAGATTCAAGTGCACTAGTAATCAATTTTACCTTACCACATAAGGGATTTAATTTTCATCTAAGGTTAGATGTTGAGGTTACATCCAAACATATTATTATTTCTAGTAGGTATCTACTGCATTTATACCTACAGATATTAGAGTAATTATGAGAAGAAATATACGGTGTTAATGCATATAATCTATATGCTCTCAATAAGTTTGACAATTCATTAATACATCGGTTAAGGTCCTACTTGGAGAAAACCTACAAGAACAACCTATATAATCCTTTTAAATATTCAGAATTTTTATCATTATAACCTCTTCCAACCATATGCAATTCTTATAAAGATAAAAGGAATTTGAACCAGCATTAATAACCTATGTATTTGAGACCTATATTATACCATTGAAACTATTCTCCTAATGATAATTTGATAGATTGTTTGATGGGCCATATGAATATGATGTGACCTTGGCCATCTCCTCTTAAGTATAATTTGTAACCTACAATGTCAAATGTCCATTTCATTATAATTATCAAACAAATTATAGGTATATTATACCTAGTAATGTAGGTGTTAATGTCGATGGAAAGGACACCTTTAATTTGTCTAATTCCTACAACACGTATTATATGAATTTGTGAACCATGAAAATCTTGTAGCTAGATCAGAGAAAATGATGCAGGCTATATAGATCCAAAATTTCTTCTAATATATACTCAACTAGTATTCCCTTAACCATCATATCCCTAACTGATCAAAATGATTGACACTAACCAATGAAGTAACATATACTACCTTGAAGTATGGACATAATTTCAAAGGAAGCAAAGTTGTCATTTATCTTGCACTAGTACTAGAGAATATGAAGGAAAATGGTTGTGATCAACCAAATATTCATACTTACATTAATAATCATTTGATAAATTGATTTCACAAGGAAAATGACTTGATACAAATAAGGAGGTTGAGAGGGTATACCATGAAATCGGCTATGTATATTAGCCTATTGTGGTGGATGACATGAAGTCAAATAATGTAATAACCATGGCTTATAATGCATTGATTGTGATGTTTATTTGTAGAAGAATGGGGGTAGTGAGTTTGTTTCAATGTATTCAAGTGCACTAGTAATAAATTTTATAATCTTATAACCACATAAGGGATGTGGTCATTAACTTCATCTCAGGTTAGATTTTGAGGTTACAATACCCAAACATAGTATTATTTTTACTCGATCGGTATCTAGTACTGCATGCATTTATACGTAGGTGGATTTACCACTTATTTGATCAAGTTACTTATCTATATTCATTGAAGGCCCCCTCTCAATAAGCAAGGATACCATAAGGATAAAATAACTGTACTAAATCAGTCTATTTGCATAGACTCTGTTATGCTTATACACAAGATATATATTTTCTCTTTGATCTGTGATTTGTTACTATAACTAGCTTCATTATTTGACTCATTATTTTTTCTTTCCTTACAAAGAGATCTATAATCATATGCAATATTCAAACATTTTTTTCTTGTTTTTTTCTTGGTTGGATTTATGATCTCTCTTCTTATGGAGATCATATGAGCTGAAATTTCTATGGTGGTATGCCTTACAAATCTCCTTTCTTAATTGACATATATATTAGGTAACGAGGGATATTATAATAATTATGAGAAGAAATATACGGTGTTAATGCATATAATTTATATTCTTTCCACAAGTTTGAAAATTCATTAATACATTGGTTAAGGTCCTACCTACTGGAGAAAACCTACAAGAACCTATATAATCCTTTTAAATATTAATATTTTCTATCATTATAACCTCTTCCAACCATATGCAATTCTTATAAAGATAAAAGGAATTTGAACCGGCATTAATAACCTATGTATTTCAAACCTGTATTATACCATTGAAACTATTTTCCTAAAGATAATATGATAACTTGTTTGAGGGACCATATGAATATGATGTGACCCCGACCATCTCCTCCTAAGTATAATTTTTAACCTAAAATTTCAACCCTCCATCTCTTTATAATTATCAAACAAATTATAGTTATATTATACCTAGTAATGTAGGTGTTAATGTCGATGGAAAGGACACCTTTAATTTTTCTAATTCCTACAACACTTGTTATATGAATTTGTGAACCATGACAATCTTGTAGCTATATCAAAGAAAAAGATGCAGGCTATATAGATCCAAAATTTCTTCTAATATATCCTTAACTAGTATTCCCTTAACCATCGGATCCCTAAATGATCAAAATTATTGACACCAATTAATGAAGTAACATATACTAGCTCCAAGGATGGACATAATTGCAAAGGAGACAAAGTTTTCATTTATCTTGTGCTATTACTGGAGCATATGAAGGAAAAGGGTTGTGATCAACCAAATTTTCATACTTACATTAATAATCCTTTGATGAATTGATTTCAGAAGGAAAATGACTTGATACAAATAAGGAGGTTGAGAGGGTATACCATGAAATCGACCATGTATATAACCCTATTGTGGTTGATGACATGCAATTAAATAATGTAATAGCCACAGCTTATAATGCATTGATTGTGATGTTTATTTGTAGAAGGATGGGGGCATTGAGTTTGTTGTAATGTATTCAAGTGCACTAGTAATACATTTTATAAGCTTATAACCATATAAGGAATGTGATCATTAACTTCATCTGAGGTTAGATGTTGATGTTACAATATCCAAACATAGTATTATTTTTACTCGATCAGTATCTAGTACTGCATGAATTTATAAATAGGTGTATTTACCACTTACTTGATCAAATTACTTATATATATTGAAGGTCCCCTCTCAATAAGTAAGGATACCATAAGGATAAAATAACTGTACTAGATTAGTCTATTTTCATAGACTCTCTTATGCTTCTACACAAGATATATATTTTCTCTTTGATCTGCTATTTGTAACTATAACTTCCATCATAATTATTTGACTCATTATTTTTTCTTGCCTTACAAAGAGATCTATGATCATATGCAATATTCAAACAATTTTATCTGGTTTATTTCTTGGTGGGAATTATTATCTCTCTTTTTATGGAGATCGTATGAGCTAAAATTTCTATAGTGGTATGCCTTACAAATATACTTTCTTAATTGACATATATATTAGGTAACGAGGGATATTATATTAATTATGATAATAAATATACGGTGTTAATGCATATAATCTATATGCTCTCCACAAGTTTGACAATTCATTATACATTGGTTAAGGTCCCACGTCCTGGAGAAAACCTACAATAACCTATATAATAATTGTAATTAATATTAAGACTTGTTATCATTATAACCTCTTCCAACCATATGCAATTCTTATAGAGATAAAAGGAATTTGAACCGGTGTTAATAACCTATGTATTTCAAACCTGTATTATACTATTCAAACTATTTTCCTAATGATAATCTGATAACTTGTTTGAGAGACCATATGAATATGATGTGACCCCGACCATATCCTCCTAAGTATAATTTTTAACCTACAATTTCAATCCTCCATCTCTTTATAATTATCAAACAAATTATAGGTATATTATACCTAGTAATGTAGGTGTTAAACACTTGTTATATGAATTTGTGAACCATGAAAACCTTGTAGCTATATCATAGAAAACGGCGCAGGATATATAGATCCAAAATTTCTTCTAATATATCATTTACTAGTATTCCCTTAACCATTAGATCCCTAAGTGATCAAAATGATTGACACCAATTATTGAAGTAACATATACTACGTTTAAGTATGGACATAATTGCAAAGGAGGCATTAAAGTTGTCATTTATCTTGCGCTAGTACTGGAGCATATGAAGGAAAATGGTTGTGATCAATGAAATATTCATACTTACATTAATAATCCTTTGATGAATTGATTTCACAAGGAAAATGACTTGATACAAATAAGGATGTTGAGAGGGTATACCGTGAAATCGACCATGTGTATTATCCTATTGTGGTGGATGACATGAAGTTAAATAATGTAATTAATAACCATGGCTTAAAATGCATTGATTGTGATGTTTATTTGTAGAAGGATGGGGTCAGTAGTGATTTTGTTTCAATGTATTCAAGTGCACTAGTATTCAATTTTATAAGCTTACCACATAAGGGATGTCATTAATTTCACTTGAGGTTAGATGTTGAGGTTAATTACAATATCCAAACATAGTATTATTTCTACTCGGTATCTACTGCATGCATTTATATGTAGGTGGATTTACCGGTTACTTGATCAAATTACTTATATATAATTCAAGGTCCCATGTCAATAAGTAAGGATACCATAAGGATCAAATAATTGTACTAAATTAGTCTATTTCCACAGATTCTCTTATGATTCTACACAAGATATGTATTTTCTCTTTGATATGATATTTGTAACTACTGGCATCATGATATGACTCATTAATTTTTCTTTCCTTACAAAGAGATCTATCATATGCATTCAAACCATTTTTTCTTGTTTTTTTCTTGGTTGGATTATGATCTCTCTTCTTATGGAGATCATATGAGCTAAAATTTCTATGCTGATATGCCTTACAAATCTACTTTCTTAATTGACATATCAATTAGGTAACGATGGACATTAGAATAATTAGGAGAAGACATATGCGCTGTTGCATTTAATCTAATATATGCTCTCCACACGTTTGACATAATTCATTAATACATTGCTTAAGGTCCTACCTGGAGAAAACCTACAAGAACCTATATAATATATCCTTTTAAATATTAAGAATTTTTATCATTATAACCTCTTCCAACCATATAAAATCTTAGAAAGATTATAAAAGGAATTTGAACCATTAACCTATGTACTTTAGACCATTATTATCAAACAAATTATAGGTATATTATACCTAGTATTGTAGGTGTTAATGATGGAAAGGACACCTTTCTAATTCCTACAA
Source organism: Pseudotsuga menziesii (assembly GCA_001517045.1). Taxonomy (NCBI): domain Eukaryota; kingdom Viridiplantae; phylum Streptophyta; class Pinopsida; order Pinales; family Pinaceae; genus Pseudotsuga; species Pseudotsuga menziesii. The sequence continues at coordinate 31,466 of LPNX011162981.1, read as the reverse complement.
CACTAGTTATATGAATTAGTAAACCATGACAATATTCTTGTAGCTAGATCAGAAAAAAAGATGGCTATATAGATAAAAAAAATTCATCTAATCTATCCTTAAGTATTCCCTTTACCATCATCCCTAACTAAAAATGATTGTCTTATCCAAACATAGTTTTATTTCTTGTCGATATCTACTACATTAACTAGGTGGATTCACTAGTTACTTGATCAAATTAATTATATATCATTCAAGATCCCATGTCAATAAGTAAGGATACCATAAGGATAAAATAATTGTACTAAATTAGCCTATTTCCATAGACTCTCTTATGATTCTACACCATATATTTTCTCTTTTATATGCTATCTGTAACTACTAGCATGATATGACTCATTATTGTTTCTTGCCTTACTAAGAGATCTATCATATCGATTCAAAGAATTATTTCTTTTTTTTTTCCTTGGTTGAATTTATGATCTCTCTTCTCATGGAAATAATATGAGCTAAAAATTATATGGTGGTATGCCTGACAAATGCCATTTCTTAATGGACATATCAATCTGCTGGTAACCAAGGATATTAGAATAATGAGAAGAGATATACGGTGTTACATTTAATCATGCGATGCCAATCTATAGCCTCCAACTCATTTATGTATTTGCATTGTTCAATGAACCATTTTAGTGGTGGAAGTGTATTAGTTTTTACAGATGCCTGCATTGGAATTTCTATTTAATTAGGTCATTGTAGGGTCAACTACAGGTGGCATATGAAATTATTGAACCAAGTGATTTCTAATAATATTATGGCCATTGCACTGCACCTTTAACTAATTTACTCACTCCCAAGTGAGATTTCTTGAGCTCTAAAGGAGTTGAAGTTTCCCATACCTTCCAAGACATTAAATGAGGTGATCGTAGCCATTTCTAACTCCTCCTAAAAATACATTCATATGTTAAAATGGTGGTGATAACTTTAAAATATTGATCTCCTATCATACTAACAACATATATTAGTTAGTATACCGGTTGGGATATCTCCAAATTAGAATGATTTTTATATTTAACCCATAGAGCCTCTGTACGATGTTAGTTATAAAAATCCTTGAAAAGCAATAGATTAGAAGCTAGAAATGCTTATGCAAAAATAAAAATAAAAATATAAGAAACTAGGACTCCCTAGCGCCATCCCCATACCATATTCTATAATAAGGTTTATCCCAAGGGGGGATTTCTATGAGTCTAACAAGTAACGATATTATATTATATATAGGATTATAGGCTCATGCCATGGTTATACATACAACAAATTTTGAGGCCCATCTAGATATAAGATGCTAAAGATTCATGCATATTCTCTTTTTTGTCTTTTGTGGTTTTTATGTTTTTGAAAAAAAAAGGAGTAGCAAAGGGGCCGATTTCATCTTCTGGAGGCTGTATTCTTCATTTGTTGGCTGAGTTTGGACTACACGCATGGGCCATGACATCGTCTAGAGAGGACACAGTCTTGTTTGTGAGGACAATTTTATTTCTGTTGGAGAAGACACAGTCTTGTTTGTGAGTACGATTTATAGTTCCACATCTACAGTGATCCACACGGTTCATCTAGGACAATATAAAGGGTTGTTACAGCCAAAAAGGGAGCTACAATCCATACCGACACCTACAGGAATCTACAATAGCTTTGTTGGGTAATATTCTTGTTACGACTGTGATAACATTTCTGGGTATTGAAGAAGGGCGTTGCAGCATAATAATGAGAAGAAGACGATGTGGGTTGTTTTGAGGAGCAGGGTAGGGCAGCCACCAAAGAAAAATCAAAACACCATAAATAATTGTGCTATAGGTTAGAGTTAAAGTAATTTCAGATTTTCTTGTCCACCTTAGAACTGTTGTTATAGTCATTGCAAACTAAAAGTAATAAGAATATGATATTTAGGATTTATTTTACTTGTTATTTATGCAAACCAATCTCTATTGCATTTACTGTTCACTATTAGTGCTACAAAAACATAGATCTGAATATTATACTCAATATACACATATGATGGCGCTGATTTGCATACAAACTTTGAAACCCTTGAGATCCAAAACAAACTCTCTGTGTTAAACAACTTTTCGCACTATCTAACTTTCTTCCACAGCGGAATTCTAGGTTTACGCACGTTCCCTTCTGCAACGTAATTCTTTTCGGAAGTCGGGAATTAGAAGTCAACTTTTCAACTTTGGACACTTCCGAAAAAAGAGTTTTCACACAACTCTTCGTCCCCACCGTAGATCCTGATCGATGATCTCGATCATTGATCTATCAATTTCGTGGCTAGTATGAGTGTTCGTACAACTTACATTTTCAGTCAGCGAAATGGATTTCTCATCGTTGGATCAATGTCCCCACGAAATCAACGGTGGATTCCAAAATTTATTAAGAACATTCCATAGAATATAGTGCACATGAAAAGTTTTTCAAAGTTTGCAACTTCTCCCGACAATATCACTATAAATAGTTGATCTTCCCCATGATCGATCGCCATTCTACGATCTTGTTTTATTTGAGCAATTGGTTAACGTTTAACCCTCTGCAAAGCTTCACTTAATTGATTACTGACAAGATCAATTATTCTCTGCAATTCGACAAATATGGAAATCCAAAGCCTCATTTTTTAGATACAGGGTTATATGGAGTGAATGCGGGATGAATTCATACTTCTACAGAACTATATGAAGACATGAAATCCATCAAAAACACACACAAAGTTTAATCCTTTGTTCTTTATTCAATTCACCGAAAATTCAAATACATAGAAAGAATTCTACTTGTTCACTCCTCGCTCAGTCTTCTGTGCACCTCTCATTCGTCCATTCATGCTATGTGGAATTTCTCTCCCTCTCAAGCTCTATGAGCTAATAAAAGCTTCGTTGAGCTATCCTCTAACCTCTATGACCTATCCTAAGCAGTGATCAAATTTGGAGGGTGGGTCTTAATTTCAATTGGAAGTGAAATATAAATAATTGTCCTTTAATTGACAAGTATAAATTAACCAAACCTTTTCACCAAAAAAAATGCAAAAAAATATTTTTTTTCAGCGCTTGTTGTGAAAGCATACATGTATGCGATGGAGGGGCCTATGTCAATTGAAAGCAACTCATTGTATGTTTGAGTCTCAATAGTCCTTTTAAATTGAACTCGAATACCAAAATAAGTTTATTAATGGCTAGATTTGAGAAATTTATAGGTGTGTGTAATTAAGTGCTTGGGGCTCTAAAATTTGTTGTGTTTTGTATTGGTCCACAGTTCACTGAATCGATAGTCATCGGTAGGAATTTAAATCATTTAATGAAAAAAATTAATGTGTATAACCTCTATGCCTAAAAAATTTTCCATGCTGATGCATGCCACTACCCTATTTATTGTCTTACCAAAAGGCATGATAATGAGGAAGAAGACCTAAAATTATGGACTTCACCTTCAAAGAATTCCTTGCAATCACATTGGTAAGGAGTGATAAGAAGATCAAAACCATCAAACGTGTCAAATCGTAGTTGATACTGTTAATTAAAGACTTATAAGGTAAATTTAATATAAGACTTATAGTTGTATCTCACTCTTTGCGTCTTGACACATTTAATATTTTATGGTTGTCTTTGGGCCTTGACCCAATTTGTATTATAAGGTGAGGATGTGCAGGCATAATAATCCTTAGTTAAGACTATGAGATGAGGATTTAAAGAGAATAGGATGTAAATAAAAGTAATTTTTATATGTATTTTGGTAGTGCTGAGGACAAATGCTGTGAGAAACCACAAATGTTTGGAAGGACTGAGCGATATTACATCACGATCATGGCACCTATCAAATTGAAGACTATTCTTGAGCCAACAATTGGTTTTTTAAATTTTATTAATAACAATTGTACATGCCATTATTTGTATTTGCATGACATCGAGTGTTCTTTATAGTTGTCGTGATTCCATGATATTCATGCAAGAAATGAAGTCTTGTAGAGGAGGACTTATCAAAACAACCTTTTGAATTTCATTTTGACAAAAAAAGAGTGGACATTGGTAGCAAGGTTCACATAGGTAGTAGGAACAAATTTTTGAGCTCGTTTCGGGCCTAGTAGTAGACTAGTGGTTGTTATTTTTTTTTATAGTCGTGGTTGTTGAAAAATTTTCACACTTTAGATTGCAACCCCAAGTGACTCGGGAGTCAGAGTCACATCTCAATGGTTAGTTCCTCGTAGTCATCAATGATTACTGGCCATGTTGCATAACTAAGCAGTGAGTGCATGGCATGAGTGAGTAAGTGATTATAATTTATCATATTTCCAATATTTTGAATGATGAGTTGAACTTTATAGAATAGGAATTTCAACATATTGAGAAATTTATATGGATGGATAATTTCAAAATTTGCACTTCTTTTGAAATGTTGATATAAATTATGCCCTTCTTTATTGGAAGGGTAAAATTCAAATTTTAAATTTTTTTTGAAGGACAATTTTAACCTTACACTTCTGGGAAGGGATAGAACCCTTTGGAAGGGCCGTGAAGGGTTCAATTTTGAATGCTGATCCTAAGCTCTGTGAGCTAACCTCAGGTTCAGTGAGCCAACAAGATTTGTAAGCTAACTAAGCTGCTAAGAAAATAACTCGAACTGATTTAAATAGAAAAGGATTTTGTTTCCAGATCCTATAATAAAGGAGTACATTCCTTATTGATCTCTACTAACCCTATGAGTCACAACTAACTCAATACTAAATATTACATGTGGAAAATGATCTAGTTTCCTTATCCATTTTTTTTCGGATTTTACAAAATAAAGCAAATTACAAATGTACAAGACCCTAGGTCTCTTAACAGTTCCATTTACCTTGCAAAGCCATGAATGAGTTCTCCCTCTTGGGCCTATGCTCTTGCATTAACATATCAACAGTACATTGAATACAAAAACCAACTAAGAATATTTTGGACAACTCACTGGTATTTTTGACAAGTGTTTTTACGAAATCACTTAATGAAATTACATAAGAAAATAAGCCAAAAAAATCAGCAGGATCTGATGGGGGTCATTACAGTTTACTATTCAAAGCATATCCCCCTTGTATAAAAATTGAACCCTCTTACTTCATTTAGATAAAACTTGTCCATTGGTCACTGTCTAATCATGTTGAGTGGATATGAGAACTATTTGAATGTGCAGAGGAACCATGCACCACTCTCGTTTTTGAACTCAATGGTTACTTGTGTTTTTCCATCAGGCCTCAACCAAGAGTAGGTTCCATTCTCTCTGACCTCAGTGAGATTTTCTACCAACTTGGTAGCAAGCACATGGGTGAGAGGCATCAACTCAGGGGTTTCATTAGTTGCATAACTTGTCCAATAAAGGGTATCGATCCACATACTAGAACTCACACAGACTTCCATCCATACTAGTAGATCATGACCTAATCCAACAGTACACAATTATGCTTCCAACAAATGTACACACCCTCACAACACCCTTAGTAACCCACAGTAGGCCATGGTACCTTCATACACAGGATTGGGACACTTAACAGTCCTCACGACACTTTCAGTCAGTCATGACAGTCCTAGAAGGATTAATACATATCACAACAGCCCTTAGAAGGCTCAAGGCAGATCATGGTTTTCTCTAGAAAGCATTAGCAGAATTTACACATATGAAAATGAAGCAAACAGGAAATAGAAGCTGAATATGAACATTGTGATGAATCTCAAAAACTCAAAAAAACACTTTTCATTAACACTTCCAAGAAATTTTACAGAGTCACAATCCAAGCACATAGGCTTAAAAAATGAAAGTTGAACCCTTCCTCCTCCGTAGAGGTTACATTTATAGTGCAGTTTACCCCTGAAACGTATCTCGAAACAGGGCATCAAAATTAATTACATTGCGGGAATCAACCCCGAAAGTACATTCTAAATCCTAACAAACTCTGATGTGGTAGATGCATCGTGCCCACAAAACATTTTGGGAAGGGGCATTGTGCTGCACATGACCAATAAAAAAGGGAAACCTTGACATCTGGGACTTTATGGCTCGCTTGATGAAAATGACAAATCTGAGAATATTTTTAGCAGACTACGGCTGACTCAGCTGCTAGCGAACCTTCCAGGATGATGATTTATCACTCTATGTATATCTTTCCATTGCTGATATCTAGGGGTGGCCATATTAAATAGATCCTTTAGGATAACATCCAAGTCAATCAGGGGGATATGGCCAATAACACATAAACCTAATTTGACAGTGATGAGTGTTGCCAGTAGATCAAAGTCCTCACTAATTTTATCGATGATTACATGTCCCTTTATCCCACCATTCATACCCTCAAAATTTTCATGGTTTAGTCTTTCCTCCTGCAGTAGTTTGACATATTTTATTTGAGGGATCAACTTCCCCTCTGGACCCCAAAACTTAGGAAACCATTTCTGAAAAAGGGGCTGGAATAATTTGTTGAACCTTTCTACCCCTTATTGAATAATTTTAATCCTAGTAAGTGCATTCTGCAACATGTTGTGCTTTGTGTCCATCCTTCTTGTTGCCACCAGAATGGATATCCTGTTAGTAATCCGTAAGGCAATTAGTTCTTCCCCAGCGGCTGAGTTCAGAACAACAATCTCCTTTTGGGCCTCCTTACTAGGAATTTGTGCTAGAGTTGCCTGCAGGGATTTACATCTTCTACTTGCATCCATAGCAACCTGTTTATGCTCATCCACCGTGAAAAAATTATTTTCTAATGAGGGCATCTCCTTTATCACTGCATCCCAGATAAAATGTTTATCCCCTTCTAGGGGAATTCGGCTTATGACCCTTTCATCAAACTTGGTTACTTTCTCTTTCAGTTTCCTGATCTCTTTAGTAGCATATTCACTTTCCTTAGTAGTGATCCTGTCCTTGAGATCTTGATTGGCCTCCTTCAATTGAGTGATTTCCAGGTCCTTCGGGGACATTTCAGACATATCTTTGATTACCTGAGTGGTGGGTGATCTATCCTTAGGGGTGCTATAGTCATTTAATTCATCAATTCTCTTCTGCATATTTTGCTTCTCTTCTTCCCATGTGCACTTTTCAGCATCCAACACAGCAAGGTAGGCTTTCAGATCCAAAAATTCATGCTTCAATGCCTCAATCTCCCCTTCTAATTGCATGGTTTAAGGAGGTAGTTGGATGTCTTTCATATGTTTCTTGCTTTTCTTTTTGGAAGCCTGTATCTTGGCCAATGACTTAGCTAGTAAAATAGCCTGCTCTATTGCCACTAGCTGCTTAGATGCAAGGTGTTGTTGTAAAGCATTCTACTTTGTTAGGTCTTCCACTTGCTCCTTTAGGAGTTTCACCTACAGGTTCCATGCCCTGTTTGTTGCCTTTTCCTGGTTCAATTGGGTCTCCAGTTTAACCACCCTTTGCTTGGACTTGAGATGGTCTAGTGCCTCCTTAGTCAGATCAACATAGATGAGATCACTAACTCCCTTATGGAACACAATCTTATCTGGTATTGAGAACTGATCCATATTAAAGTCGACCTATGAAACTCCTTCCTCATAAGCAATGGCTAGCTTCATGGAGTTTGTTGTAAGATTTCTGGCAGTAGTGAAAGAGACTTTACTACATGATAGCTTGCTTAGCTCCTTGGACTGATTCTGAGTCTTAGCCTTGGATTTCTCTTTGAGCTGCCCATAGGTGGTCAACATTTTATTTTTAGTGTTAAATTTCCCTTCAACAGTAGAGGAAAAAGAATACTTTTGATAATTGAGTAGAGACTCCTCACTCCCTTTCTTCATTGATTGTGTTTTTCTTCAGGGATTTCTCTCTAAGTGTGTAGTGGCTGGATTTACAACCACTAGTTTCTGCGCGATCACCATTTGATTTGCAACCTTTCCCCTAGTAGGGTTTACAAAATCAAGATCCTCCTCTATGGATGTTTTGAGGGAATCAGATTCAAAATTAAAGTCCTGCTCCAGGTTGATTAGATCCTCCTCTACATCTGTCCTAGGATTCTTTCGAGGGGTTTTTTCATCACATGTCCTCCACCTTTGACTGAGACCTTCTGCTAGAACCTGCACCATTTAGGAGAAAGGGAGTAGCTAGGACCATACCTTGTACTTCTTTAGGAGCCTTTCTCTGCAGGAGTCCAATCAAAATCACATGCAAGAAAATTTTCTTGCTTGGACAAGTCGAGGGTCATGGAGTGAATAAATGATGACCTCTGAACCTGGACCCTCCTATGGGAAATGATCCCCTTAGGACCCTAATTATATGCATGAGTCACCTCAAAATTCATGGCATTCAAAAATTTCTCCACCATTGGTAACGCTGCTGTCTTTCTCACAGTGAAAGGCCCAAAATTAATAGGGTATTTGATCCAAGAGTCCTTCCTATGCACAGTAAAATGCTTCTCATTAGCAAAAATCCTCTTCCTGATCAACTCTAGTGTGAATACCGAGGGACTTAGGTAAACTGGTAGCATGAAAGGAGAAACAAAAAAACTATATACCCTGATAACTGAATACGTTGGCATCAAGAACTGATCTCCAATACTATCTTGCTTCAAGGAAGTCTTCATGTCTTTTGATATCCTCTTCTCTTTAGGGATGAATAGTCTGCAGATGCTGAGGACAATAATGTCAATGAATAGGGTGTAAGACTAGTCCTGGAAATTCTAGACAGACTGGGGCCAGTCTTTGAACACCTCTAGATCCATGACCTCAAGGGTCTTCTGGTTGGAACTGGCGATGATAGAAAATAGATACACTTGGTATCTAAAGTGCTTATCCAAATCAAACTTCTCAAGTTGAGAATTGATTTCTCTAGCTAAGAAGTCATTGAACTTAATTCCTGATGTAGATAGACTCAGGTAAAGGAGAATGCCTAGCATTACTTCAGAGACCATGTTATCACAATCAAGACCTAGGATTTGACTCAAGAGGGAGAAGGCTTATATGCCAGGATTTATGAAAAATTTGGAGGAGAGTGGGGTGATAAGGGTCTCTGAGGGAACTGGGGTGTTCAAAATAGTCTAGAACAATTTATTCTTGGATTCTATGTCAGCTTTCTTGAACACCTACAGAACCTCTGATTTGGTGTAGGGGTTTAGGGCCTGACATTAGGCTTCAGAGAGACCCAGGGCATCCCTGATAGCTTTTGTTGTAATTTTGCGAATGACATGGGAGTGGGTATCATCTAAGACATCCTTCCCTATGGGGGGATAATTGGAGGCTACCCTTTGGACAATATTTGGGAAATTGTTCTAATGTGAACCTATTAAGGATGAATTTAAATTTACAAACAGTTTTGATTGGTCTTTGGAAGGTGAAAACAAAGCACTCTGGGAATCACTAAAAGAGGACAACAACAAACAAGGATCATAAGGATCATAAAGTTGATCGCAGATGATCTCCTTGAAAGGGTGAATTATTTTTACAGACGAGGCCATGGTAGAACTGTCAAAAGGGTTGATAAATAATGAACGAGTACTTGGTGTTGACAGTCGACACTTCTGTAGGTTGAATTTATATCCATCTGACTCGTGCTTGGTGGATGTCAGATTTGTAGGGTGGTGGGACTATTAATAGATTGTTAATTTCAAGATGGTTATCCTTACAAACAGTTTCGACTGGTCTCTAGAAGGTGACAAAAAATCGTTTTGGGCATCACTGACAGAGGAAAACAAGAAACAAGGATCATAAGCATCGTAAAGTTGATCGTAGATGATCTCCTCGAAAGGGTAAAGGATTTTTGCAGATGAGGCCATGGCAAAACTGTTGAAAGGGTTGATAAATGATGAATGAGTACCTGGTGGTGACGGTCGACACTTCTGGAGGTTGTAGCTGTATACAGCTGACTTGTGCTTGGTGGATGTTGGATTTGCAGGGTGGTGGGACTATTAACAGACTCTTAATTTCAAGATGATTAGCTTTATAAACCATAGCGCTCCCTAAAAGTGACCTTTTTACCTCCAATCTTCGAGCGCAATATCCAATGGGGAGGGGCCCACCAGATTTCACAAATTTGTTTCTTTTCTTCAGAGTTATATTAATGGGTTATAATCTTAAATATCTTGGCTTTAATATAAAAACCAAAACATTATGTAATTGGATTTTGTTATTATAAATTGGAAGCTTGTATGGTGTAATAGATGGTTGTCATGTGCTGGTAAAGGCTATTTTGGAACACATATGGGTGTACTACATGAATATTCCTAATCATATATTGGAAGGAAGTTGAGAGGCCAATTGTATAGGAGCCAATTCGATAAATTGGGTTGGTTTTATTTTCAAATGGCCAAAAAAGGGGATTGGACATATTTGAAAATGAGGTATACTTTTTATATTTGATTGTTCAATATGATATTTTATAACATATGTCTTCATAGTAATTTGTAGTGGTTTTTTCTTACATGATGTGCAAATTGGTTTTTTTGTAGGATGTCAAATGAATATCAAGTCGGCGTTGAAGAATTCATAGAGTTTGCAAAAAGGAATTCAGAGGATAATAACACCACAATATACCCTTGTAAAAAATGTTGCAATGTTGCAATATTGACGTTTGAGGAAGTACAAGACCATTTGATGATTCATGGTATACTAAGTTCATATAAAACTTGGTTTTTCCATGGAGAGAGACTTCCTATTCAGGACTATAAATTTGATAAGAGAAAGAAATGTCGCACAACAGAGATGCATGATTTTCCTCGAGAAATTACACATGGTGATGAACACATAGTCAGAATCAATATGATAATCATAATGATGAGTTTGCAACATTGCTTACAAATGATACTGAAGTTCTTGAGAATGATGATCATAACGAGAAAACCATGGTTGACGATCACATGGTTGAAATGGTGAATGATGCTTATCAATATTATAATTAAAATCCATATGTGAATTGTGAAAATGACCAAGTAAAATCAATGGAAGAAAAAAATGATATCAATCAATATCTAAAGTTAATTGAAGATGCCAAGGCACCATTGTACCCATGTTGCACTAGTTTCAGTAAGCTATCAGCCAATGTGAAATAGTACAACCGTAAAGTGAGAAATGGATGGTCTGATGCAAGTTTCAACCAGTTGTTGAATTTGCAAAGATAAATGCTTTCAACTTGAAATACACTTCCAGAATCTACATATGCTGCAAAAAGTTTGATTAAATCATTGGGGTTAGACTATGAAATGATACATGCATGCCACAATGATTTCATTTTATGTTGGGGTAAACATGAAAAAATAAATGAATGCACAACATGTGGTGAATCAAGATGGAAGGTTGATGCTCGTTCTAGAAAGGTGCGTACAGGTGTCTCGACCAAAGTGCTGAGGTATTTCCCTATAGTGACAAGGTTGAAGAGAATTTACATGTATGATTTTGAACTCTTATAATTCCATTATATCATACACCTTCGTGTACTACCAACCTACTAAAAAATCATCGTCTTCAATATACAAAGTATTGCAATGTATATATGATTCTTTATGTTTTTGTTACAGATCTACATATATTTCAGAGAAAATGAGGTGCCATCATGAGAATGAAAGTAAGGATGGAATAACGTGCCACCCAGTTGATAGCCCGACATGGAAAAGTATATATTCTAAATGGCCTGATTTTTCCAACGATACTCACAATGTACGACTTGCAATGGCAATGGATGGATTTAATCCTTTTGGAAGCTTGAGTAGTACTCAAAGTGTATGGCCAGTAGTACTAGTCACATATAACCTTCCACCATGGTTATGCATGAAAATGAGCTTTTATTTGTTGTTGTTGTTAATACCTGGTCCCAAGAAACCAGGAAATGACATAGATGTTTATTTGGAACCATTGGTAAATGAACTAAAACAAACATGGGATTAAGGGGCAAGGACATACGATGCTCATTCAAGGTCATTATTTAATATGAAGGCTATATTGATGTGGGTAATCCATGACTTTCTTGCTTATGGAAATATGGTTGGCTGCACGACTAAAGGTTTTTGTTGATGCCCTATATGTGGAAAGAACACAGATTCAATGTATCTCAAATATAGTAGGAAGTGTGTGTACATGGGTGTTATCAACCGAAATGGCACTTCTCCTTCCGAGTGCCGACATTCTTTATGTTGGTACACAAAAGGACATATTAGGATTGAAGTTTGCCAAAACACTATAGATGGGCATGAATTGGGATGCATTTACCCTTAAACCAGATTTCTATGTAATTTTTATAAGTGTTGAGTTGCGTACACTACTATCTCTATTGCAACTCGCATACTATACACGACTATCTACATTGCAACCCGCGTACATCAGCGTACACAGGTTTTCTTTGAGTAACTCGCGTGTCATATGCGAGTTGCCCATATCAATAGTCACGTACACCTTGGTTCAACCTTAAAAAATATAAAACACGATTAATTGAGATTAGTTGAGCCCTAATCATCAACTGTCCCAACTGTTTCAACCACCCCAACCTTCGAAATCACTCTATTTCCTAAAGTATAAATAGAGGCCTTGGGGAGGGCATTAATCAATCAACATTGGAGAGGAAAGTTATGCTAGTGGTATATCATCAGAAGTCTTGGAGAAGCAGAACTCAGAGTCCTTTGGTTGCAGAGGAGTCCTTGTCTCAGAAGTTAGGTTGTACTCTTATCTCATTCACTGATTGTTAATAAAGAGAATTCTTCTTCCAACATTGTGTTGAATCTATTTCATGTATTGTGGTTAATGACTATATTTGATTATGTATTTGATATATTGTTTATCTAACCTCTTATATATACATGCATGAGATATTACTTTGAGAATTCGCTCTTTACAGGTGAAAGAGGTGCATCCCTGGAAGCTTTGGAGAGAAGAGGAGCGGGAGAAGATCAAGCTTGGATCAACTGTCGGTAATCGGGTAAGTCAAGACTTTATTCCTATTCCATTTCTATTCTCTGGTAAAGATGATTGTCTCCAAGGTTAGTAGTAAGTTGGTAACCCCAAACCCTAGGTTACAAGGGTGCTTAATCCTAAACAACAGAACTGGCGACTCTGCTGGGGAGTCCAGCTTGCTGTGGGTTAGTCCTGTAGATACTTGCCCAGTCTTTTCTCTGATTCAGTGTATGGTTTTCTATCAAGGCTTTGATATGCAGTAGTGTTTTAGAGACCTATTTTATTTTTTCTTTTTTGAAAATGTTTTGTTGTGTACGCGGGTTGTTGTGATACACAGTTGCGTACAACAACGTGCATACGCGGGTTGCTATATTGGGAAGTCGCGTACAGTATGCGGGTTGTTCTATTAAACATTCGCGTACATCTCTTAGCAGAAAATTTTTAGGTAGGGTTACTTGTCCTTGTCTTATTTGAATTTTTCTCTGCTTTGGGGTCTTCTCGTGTTGGCATTTTGCTATAGGTCTGAAAGTCTTGTGCACCATACTTTGTGCTTTTCAGTAAGCCCTTGAGTTTTTGTTGTTTGAGTCTTCTTTCTTTTCACAATTTGAAGTGGATTATCCTATTTGGGTGATAGGTTCAGTGTTGTGTATCTGAATCAATGATCAGGATTTTAGATACCTTGTACTCTGTACTACTTTGAAGTAGTTTCAGTTTGTCACTTGCCCTTTAGTGTTTTCAATGGATTTCATTCCTTGTTTCTTCCCAAGCTAGGTGGTTTCCAAGTCTCCTCTTTAGGTGGTTGAATTTGGTTCTTATTAGTCTTCTATAATTCATATTGCTTGCTTTATGGTCTGATTATTCAAGCATACTCAAGAATTTTTGCATTTAAGTGCATAGTAATTTTTGAAGAGTTTGAAAAGTGAAGAAAACACTGTGGAAACATTTGCATTTTAATTGCATATCGTAGTTTTATTTTTAGTATTTTCAAATAAAATCTAAAAAATTACAAAAAATAAGTCTTAGTCTTCTCTTACTTAGTTGTAATCTCATTAGTTCATATCTACAAAAAGAAAAAGAAGCTTGATTTAAGTAGTTATAATTTGTTTTGGAATTCATTTTATACACCATTTTACTTTTCTTATCGAGTCTATAATATCATAGTCATTCACGCCACTTACCATATGACTAAGAACAACCCTTAAAATGAACGCTATAATTTAAAATTTATTAGTAAGTTTTGTTTTATAGGGTCATACACCTACTAGCTTAGGCTAGACTTGTGAGATAGGAAGTGTTAACTCCCCATAAGTACTTAAATTCAGACGTAGTTGGCCAATCGATAGGTAAATCCTTCTTTGTGTTGATAGTATCTCGGAAGCTCCTCTCAAACAGCAGTTAAGCACGAGGCTGCGTGGAGGCTTGGACTGAGGAGATAACCCTCTTCTTCCTTGTCAAAATGTAGACCAAGGTTTTTGCGCATCTGGGGATTCTGTCCTAGACAGAGTTTTGGGCTTTGATACCCTGCCCATGTGTACGAATCAAGCTTGCGATTATTCCCCCAGACTATTGATATACTTAAGGTAGCCTTTAGTCTCTTTGACATCTAGGGTTTATACACAGGTAAACCAGAAGGCTATTTCTGGTTCACCTTGGATGGGCTTGGAAGGTAACCCTTGTTGAAAGTGTAGGAGGGCGGTGGGTGATTCCTCTGCTTATGCCTAAGAACCTCTTCAAGGATGCCAAGAAACTGTCTCTCATATTTCTTTGGGAAAGCATATCTTACATCCCTTTTGATTGTTGAGACTTAGGAAATTTTGTAGTGATTGCTCTGTGGGTTGTCTGTGTTTTAGCTAACCTTAGGGTGTGAAGAGTCAAATTTACAATCGTGGAGGACCAATATGTCAGAATTTCATGAAGGTTTTGAAACCTTCCTCCGAATATCACATTGGAACCTCCACCTCCCCCTTAAAGGCGGAGATTCGACACAGACAGTTCTTTCAAACCGATAGGATTTAGTGAAGTTTTGGGTGAACTAGAACTTAGGGAAAACCATTTTAATTTAAACACAATTGAGATAGAAGAATTGTAGGATGACAAGTTTGCAAGGAACTTTAATTCACCTCTAACTGACTTAAATGATCCTGTGATCATTCATGTTCATCCTTTCAATCCACCTATGATTGGTGTCCCTATGGGCAGATTAATCTTTACTACAGGAGAAAGTTCTTCTACTTCCACCTCAGCCGCTCTTGCTGAAGGTATTCCACCTCCCCTGGTAGGTGCCCCTAGAACAAGTATACCTACTACACCATTAACTCTATCTAGCCAGGTGGTTCAACCGCTGGCTCCCACAAGTTTAGCAGATACTTCTGGTGGTGTGGTCACTGGGACTCCTAGTGTACCTTCAGTTCCTACTTCCTTCACATACACTGCTCAGAGTGGTCCTATAGGATCCTCAACATTTGTCTAGGGTTTTCCTTAGAATGAGGGGCACATTCCCCCATCCACTCCATACGTAGGTCCAACACCCTCATATGTAGGGGTGCAGTTCAGAAAACCTAATTCTTATGGTCAAGATTTTCAAACTCTGGTTTCAGCTCCTTTCACGAGTTCTCCTTTTTTTCTTTTTAGCGGAGGGATACCTGCTCCTATGTTCCAAATGCTATCTTCGACTGGGGAAGCTAGAACCTCATACACTATACTCCACATAAACAATTCGTTGGCTTATGGATGGAATCCTTTCCAAAGCAGCCCAACCACTTCAAAATTGACAACAGGGGGAAACCCCACCTTCATATATGGGAACATGGGGGCACGTCCCTCTAATCCCCAAGATGGTACTTTTAGTGCTTCGGTTATACCCAAGCTCCCTTTCCTGTCAATGCTAAATTTTCCAGATTTGTCGAAACTAATGAATGACCCGGTGAGACATAACTCCTCCTGGCCACCCGTTCCTACCAAGTTTCCCTCATATATCCCAAAATTCGAAGGAAAAGTTGGTGATGATCTAGGAGCTCATGTCACAACTTTCCATTTGTGCTGTTCTTCCAAGTCACTAAACGATGATTTAGTTCGGTTGAGGATGTTCAAAAAAACTCTAACTAGTACTGCAACAAAATGGTATATTGAACTACCTTCTACGGTGTTTGACAGTTTTTGGGACTTGGCTAATGTATTTCTTAGTCACTTCAAACTTCATGTCTGATATGATTTTGGGACAGACTTGTTGTCTACCTTTCAGTACGACAAGGCCACTCATATTTCAGATCGCATCGAAGAGTGGAGAAGACAGAAGACCCTTATCAAAGCCACTATTCCTCCTGAGTTCTTATTAGAATGGTTCCTTAAATCCCTATTTCCATATATATCTAAGGATGTATCTACTTCGGGAGTGACCAATGAGGAAGAGGCTGTCCTCAGGGACCAGCAGCTAGAATTGATATATTCTCAGTCTAGGATTTTATATGAAATCATCCCTGATGCACCGAGGCCAATGCACAATATAGAGAAACCTAAGCCTAGAACCCATGCCGATGGTGTGGTTGTTTCTGTGAAATCTCCCACTGTAGAGTCTTTGGATAAAAAGATCCATGAGTTGTCTATCAAACATTCTATAGAAGAGGTAGCAAAGGCTGCCCCCTCACCCCAGAATGCAAATGTTTTTGCAAAATTCTCTCAGAAGGGAAATCAGCAGCCCGATGGGAAAAATAAGAAAAGGAAAAAGGGTGAGGGAAACCAAAACAAGTAAAAACCCACAAACAATGCTCATGGGGGGGGAAAAGAAAAGAAGAAGGTGAAATTCCCATGTAAGTTGTGCCATGAAGATCACCTAACCCATCTATGTCCCCTTATGGAACAAGCCTGAAAGTTGTTAAAAGGCCAACAACCAGCTGTCCTGAAGGATCCTTTTCCCCAAGGACATAATTCAGCTTCAGCTTCAAATGTAGCAGGGGGCACCCCAAATTCTCTTGACCTCAATTATATCAACATGGTTTGATCCCAGACTTTACTCCAGACTAGGAACAAGAACTATGAAACAGAAGCTTCAGAGAAGGGTAAGTCGATAGGATCCTTTTCCCCAAGGACATAATTCTGCTTCAGCTTCAAATGCAGAAGGAGGCACCCCAAATTCTCTTGACCTCAATTATATCAACATGGTTCGATCCCAGACTTTACTCTAGACTACGAACAAGAACTATGAAACAGAGGCTTCAGAGAAGGGTAAGTCGATAGGTGAAACTTCCAACCCTCTCATGATTGAGAAACTTGCCAAACCTATGCCCAAGATACCAAAAGGTGTCTTAAAGAAAACCTTGCAAAATTCTAATGCTACGGCTGCAGCAAACTACTGCGTAGTTGAAGATTTAGCCCACACTCCTTGTGCGATGTCAGCTTTAGAGGTGTTACAGAGTTGTCCCACCCAGCGAGATGCACTCTTAGTAGCCTTAGGCAGTATGGACTCATCGAGCCTCATGGAAAATTTTAATTTGTCCGATGTCAAATTTTTCCTGCCATATCATGTAGCCTTATCAATATATGTAATCCATGGTGGAAAAACCATTGGAAGGGAATTTTTCGACGAGGGTGCTTCTACATGTGTCATGTCCCTGTCTTGCTGGAAAGATCTTGGATCTCCAAATCTTGTTCTATTGAACACCCTACTTACTACTTTTGATGGGAGGTCATTTCATCCACATGGTATCCTACCAAAATTTGAAATTAAGTTGGCATGGAAAGCAGTGTCTATTGAGGTATAGGTGATTGATGCACCTTTGGATTATAACTTGCTCTTGGGGAGAAGTTGGACTTATGCCATGTCAGCTATTACATCGGTCATATTTCTAGTAGTAGTGTTTCCACACGAATGGAAGTTGTTTACTATAGACCAACTCATTTTTACTTGAAAAGGCCGCATGGAAACTAACGAGTCCACCATACCATTGGTTGATCAGGTTAAACCTGCTTTAGAGAGATTAGGGGCTAGAATGTACGCATCATTGATGGGAACATTTGATAATCCTACTCCGATTAATTATCTAGGTTCCACTAGTGTAGGGAAGTCTATAGCAATGGCTGTTGATAGAACTGATCGTTGGGTTATTGCTTCCCACCATGAACCTGAAGTGCCCTTATCGGCAGTGGAAGTATATTATCAAGCTATCGTTCATACCATTGTTGATCCCATTCCGGTCCCTCTCATAGTCTTAGAGGAGCCTGAAGAATCCCATCTGCCTGCTTGGGAAGAGAACTCTTTGCATTCTAAAGATTGCTTAGATATGGTTTTTCCTTCGGATGAAGCCATTCTCAAAGCCATGTGTGGATGAGATAATATCTGTGAAGATATTCACCATCGATCCTATTTTCTTCCAGATTTAAGAAGGATCGAGAACCCGGAGTTCCATATGAGACTGGCAGGTGATGTTGATACACCTATTAATCCCTTACCAAGGGAAGGAATGTTTGCTGGAGGGAATATGGAAAACATTTCCACTACGATTCCTATCAACATCTCTAAAAAACCAAACGTTGTGGAAAATGTACACATTGGCGCGAACTGGTCTCCGGAGGAGATTGTGATCTATACAGCCTTGTTTAAGGAATTCCGCAACATATTTTCCTGGTCATATGAGGAGATTCCAGGCATAGATCCATCAATAATTGAGCATGAAATCCAAACTTACCTTGATGCTAGACCCATTCGACAAAAGTTGAGACCTGTCAATCTGCGCAAAGCGACAACGGTTAAGGATGAAATTGAGAAAATGCTAAAAGCTAGTTTTATTTACCCCATAGCTTTGACAAAATGGGTATCCAATCTTGTTCTTGTTGATAAAAAGCAAGGGACTATACACATTTGTACTGACTTTTGGGATCTAAACAAATCCTGTCCCAAGGACAACTACCCCACACCATTCATAGATCAAATTATTGATGCCTGTACAGGAAGTGAATTTTTTTCGTTTATGGATGGTTTCTATGGGTATAATCAAATCCAAATTAAACCGGAAGACCAACATAAAATAGATATTATTTTTCCTTGGGGTTCCTTCGCGTATAAGAAAATTCCCTTTGGATTGAAAAATGCAGGGTAAAACTTTCAGCGGGCAATGAATTTTTCCTTTCACGACATCAAAGCCATTTTTGAACCCTACCTTGATGATCTGCCAAAACATTCTTGTAAGAGGATCGATCACCTAGATCACTTGCGTTTGATTTTTGATTGACGCAGATACTAAAAAATTCGCTTGAATCCCCACAAGTGCATTTTCTATTTCGAGTCAGGGAGACTGCTAAAATTCATTGTTTCCAACAAAGGCATTCAGGTGGATCCTTTAAAAGTTTAGGCCATCGTAAATCTTCCTCCTCCTCATTCTATCAGGAGGCTTCAAAGCCTGCAATGGAAGTCCAACTTCCTTCAATGTTTTATTGTAAATTATGCCAATATTACTAAAGGTTTCATGCACATGTTGAAACAGGACACCCCATTTGTATGGGATGAAATCACACAACTTGCATTCGAGGCATTAAAGAAAGCTTTGTTGTTGGCACTGTTATTGTGCCCGTCAGATTACTCTTGTGATTTTATATTGTATCTGGCCACATCTAAGTCGACCATAGGGGTAGTAATAGTCCAGGAGGATGATAAGCTCTAGGATCATGTCATCTATTATCTCAATCGTGCTTTAGCTGAGCTTCAACTTAGGTATTCCCACGTCGAGAAGTTGGACTTAGCAGTTGTGTATGCTGTTCATAGGTTGTGTCACTACATCTTACTGAGGACCATGACGATAGTGGAGGATGTTAATCCTTTCCAGTATGTTTTGTCTCGATGGATAATTGGAGGAAAATTCAATAAATGGATAGTCATTCTTTAGGATTTTGACTTAGATTTCCAATCCGCCAAATCCAAGAAATCCTTAGTTTTTGCTGAGCTCATTGCAGAATTTTTGGTAGAGGAAGATGTAGCCATTGAATAAGACTCATTCCCAAATGAGCATATCTTTTTTATTTCCACCTCTAACCCCTGGTACATAGATATACTTGTCTATATCCATACTTTGAAGTACCCTGTAGCCTTCTCATGGGAAGAACGACACAAACTACGCATACATGCCAAAAACTACCTCATTATTGGAGATACTTTATATTGTAGGGGGGTAGATTCTATTTTGCATCGATGTCTTATCCACGAAGAAACATAGACTATACTAAATGATGCCCATAGGGGAGCATGTCGGGGTCATTTATCTGGGTTATCAATGGCCTAGAGTATCTTACATGTCGGTTCTTTCTAGCCCATGATCTTTAAAGATTGCGTGAAAGCCATGAAGCGCTATCATCCTTGTCAGATTTACACCAGAAAGATGCGGTCGCTATTAACCCAAAAATTATCTCACTTAGCTCTACATGGGCTACACCACCATAGGAAACCCATACATGACCTTCGTAACACCCCATTAGACCCCCACACTCTCAAAAAGGCTTTAAAATGAGTAAAAGGGCTTAAAAACCCCAAAAAAGAGCCTAAATAACTCTCCTAGGGGCTAAAGCCTCCAAAAAGGGGCTAAAACCCCTCAAAGGAGCCTAAAACCCTAAAAGGAGCTAAAGTTAGGGTGGAAGGGGCTAAAATACCAAAACAGGTGCTAAATCCCTGACCAAGGGCTTAAAACCTAAAAAATCCCCAAAAAAGCTATAAAAGGAGGGGTGGGGATCACTCTCAAACAACTCCTCTCTTGTATATTGTTATGCTTCCCATGGATGCCTTGAGACTCTTTGCCTCTCACTCCACCCACATCCCCTTCTCTTCCACTCATCTTTTCCATTGAGCCATAGCTCCTCCATTGCTGAGTGAGATAGGGAGGTGCTTCTTCCAGCTAGGGCATGGTGGCCCATTTCACTAAAGGAGAGGTATAACCTAGTTTTGCTTATGTATTTGCTTTAGTGTCTCAGTTGTTTCTAACCAATATTTGTTTGCAGGTTTTCTTCTTATATTGTTTTGCAGGTTTATTTCCGTTTAATAGTTGTTTGCAGGTTATTGGAAGCAAAACCCTAACCATTGTTTGCAGAGGGGTTCTCCATCTTTTCTTTTCTTTCTGTATAGTTTCATTTTGGTTTTTATTTCCTGCATTTCTCCATATAGGAACCTACCCTTTCATCCTATAGATGAAAAGGAGCTATTCCTGCCCCTGTAGAAAGGATAAATCCCTCCTACAGAACTGGCGACCATACTAGGTCGATCCCACAGGATCCCTGGTTCAGTTTTTTCAAATTTCAAGTTTTTTTAGTTTATGCCCTAGTTTTAAAATTTCTTTTCAAATCTAGGTTAAATCTTGTTTAATTTCATTTTTTGTCATCGCCGAAGTCTCTGCAAGGAAAATAGAAGTCTGTTTAGCCACAGTACAGGTTACTATCAGTTGAATCTGACTGAGGATCAGAAAAACCCCAAATCTAAAGCAGGTCTCACTTATCAGGCCTAAACAGGGGAACAGGTTGCTCATTTAGGCCTCATAGGTGCAACCAGGTTGCCCTTTTTCCCCCAAAATGTGTGACTTCAATCAGAAGGACAAACCGCTTCTATCTGTGAAATCTGTGCGACCCCCTCACCTGTTTCAAGAAAAATTTGGTGACCCTCTTGCCACATTTGGCCTGAAACATGCAGTCTGTCGCTCAGAAGTTAATTTTTAAGTTATTAGGGACTGTCAGTGTGACTCAGCCACCTCTGTCTAGCACAATAGTTCCATTTCTGTTTCTTTTTTAATTTACAGCAATTCCATGTACAAACAAAGTGTAAATTCCAAAAAAAAATTTGATGGCTTAATGAATGTAGCTTAACAAAAATTGACATAAAATTAACAGTCTTGCTTAGCCTTCCTCCTCTACCTAGTCATCACCCTCCAGGGTATTCTGGGATAAGGCGAAGGGCACAACTCGTATAGTAATAGGCCCTTCACTGAATATTGTTCAAAACCATTAAAAATAGATGACTTGGAAGGTAGAGGTGGTAGAGAAGGAGCGATTCTCATGGCGCTAAGCGTCCTCCTTATTGACCAAACTTGCATCCGAGAGGTGACCTGTGGATCTACGGATGGGCTTAGTCCCATTGTGTTGAGATCCCAGCACCTTCTCTTGGTTGAAGAATAATATAGGTGTAAGGTAGTCACCTAGTTAGGCTGTCACAATTGAAGGTTAAAAATGGTATTTGTATACACAATTTCTGTTTATTTACTACTTGTATTCACAATGATATGAACTCTATGACATATTCATAAACCAATTGCAACCACTTGATAACAGAAAAACAACAAGACATATACACCATACCACGTAATCAACCCCACTCAGTTCATGACATTGAGAGAGCCACTAAAATTGATTAATTTACACTAAGTTCAAAAATTTGCAGCCTTTGAGGACATAAGTCCCTGAATACCTTAACCGTGGGAAGAACTTGGGCTCATCGTAGAAACTCATTGTGAGGAGTACCATGGGAACCCCAAAGTAGCTGGCCGCTGAGAGGAACTACCAAGCGAAACGGGCAACGACCCCCACCGATTGAGTAGAAACGCCCATGAGGAAAAAGCCAAGCACTATCTGTTGGAAGTCTTGGTGGCTGAGTGACCACCTACAGCCAATAGGAATCCATTGAAATCAGGGTCCAAAATATCATTCCCACCAGATTGATACATAAATCTAACACAATTAATCCCCCATGCTCTTCCTCATGCCTAAGAGGTGAACAACCACAATTTGGGACATTGAACCAACATCGTCGAGACCATTCTCAATGACCTCTCACACCATAAGAATGCTACACAACCTTTGATTTATATTTAGACCCATATCAGTCTGAACAAGACTTCCATACCGCACCATCAAGCCCCATGGTTGGTGCAAATCTGGATCCATTTTTCGGTATAGCCATAGCTAGTGGACCCATGTCCACACCACAAATTATCACCAACAACCCTGCAGGTGGCCCCATCATGGTCATGCAAACTGTCATCAGTCAGTTGCCACCATCCATAGTAAGCACTCAGGCTATCCCACTTGCAACACTTGTGGGCGGTGGACCTTCCATATACACTGCCCCTTCTATCACACATGGGGGCAGTGGCCCTTCCATTCACACTGTTCCTCACATCAAACTTGGGGGCATTGGCCCATCTACAATTGCACCACGAGCACCTCCAGCTATGCAGGTACATTATGCACTTGCAAAACCCACCACCATACCTCCCCCATCTCACATCAACCTGGGGTCAAATCTGCCATTCATGGCTCATCATAACTTGCCTAATTTGGCTCAATTGACAAACAACTCCATCCACCATCAAACCTTT
Organism: Pseudotsuga menziesii; assembly: GCA_001517045.1. Lineage (NCBI taxonomy): Eukaryota > Viridiplantae > Streptophyta > Pinopsida > Pinales > Pinaceae > Pseudotsuga > Pseudotsuga menziesii. Next base: position 8,266 of record LPNX011162981.1, on the reverse strand, counting down.
TGGCCTCCCATGCCAACCAAGCTGCCATCAGACATTCCCAAGTTTGAAGGCAAGGTAGGGGAGTGTCCCTAAAATCACATTATGACATTTCATCTATGGTGCTCCTCAAATAGCATCGTAGATGACTCAATCAGGCTAAGACTGTTCCAATGCACCATCATAGGTGTGGCAGCCAAATGGTACATCGAGCTACCGCAAGCCAAGTACCCAGATTTCAACTCTTTAGGTTTCATGTTCCTACAATATTTTCAACTCCCTGTTAATTATGACGAATAGGTGGAGATCTTGTTATCCTACAGCTAGAGCACTGGGACACATCTAACCGACCACATCCATGAGTGGCGCTGACGTCGTAGTTTGTGCAAAATCCAACTTGACGATAGGATATTCTTGGATTGGTTTCTCAAAACCTTGCTCCCACCCATAGCAAAGGATGTTGCATCCAAACGTCCTCAATCCGAAGAGGAAGCCATACTGAAAGCCCAACAGTTTGACCTGATCTACGCGCAGTCTGGATACCTGTACATCGTCATTCCAGATGCTCCCAGTTCGGGTACCTCCTACTGGGATGCACCGGGGGCATCCCATGCTGTAGATGGCATCAGAGGCTCAGTCTCCCAACAACCACAACATCATCTGACACCACTTGCAGTCCCACAACAACCAAGCAACACTGCTAGTGTTTCTTACCAAAACCAAACTTTGGACTACGCCAGAATGATGTCCCAGTCTAGAGTAACAACTTCCTATGCACAACCTGCACCACCGTAGTAGTCTCAAGCCTTGGCATGGCAGACACAACAATACGCAAGGAAAATTCCCACATTTGTGGCACTGTAGGCCACCCAATATTATTATACAGAACCAGCGCAAGCAGTTCAATCCCCCGCCCCTGCTCAACCTGCTCCATTGGGACAAATATTTGCACAACAAAATCGTCCCAACCAGCCTATCCCAAACAATCAATAAGGGAAAGTTAGAAATAATCAGCCCTGGAACCAAGCCAATAACCAACCGTAGGGAGGCGTTCAACAACCAAACCCTCCCAACAATGCCGTAGCAAACCGACCCGCCCAAAATCCCCCACAACCAAATGCACCAAGATGCAACACCTCGTTGTGCACAAAAAAACCGTGCACACTCTGTGAGGTCTATGGGCACTACACATTTGAGTGTCCCCTCATGGGTCGTGCTAAGCAGGCCATTCAGAATGAGGTTCAACAGGCTGCCAATGCTACAAATCAAGCCCAACCCAACCCGGCACCACAACGAGCTCCCCCTATGGTGCTTCAAAACCCACTACCAGTCCAAGGATTGGTGGCAACCGCACCCCCTCCCCAAGCCAATCCCAATGCTCCGGGGGCACCTCCCATGGTAGAAATAGGTGTCCACCACCTATTAGCCATGACAAATGAAGAGGTTAACCTACAAACCAGATGAAATCAATACGGTACCACCACCGAACCCGCTGACACATCAGCAACATCTATGTCCAAATTGGTCAACGCACCTCTTAAGTTACCCCCTTTCCCCCACCCCCCTATACACCGAGTGGCCAACAACACCATAGCTAGAGCTGCTGTCAGCTATAGCATTGTGGATGATTTGTCCCAAACACCAAAGGCCATGTCCAGTCTGGAGGTACTCAAAACGTGCCAACATAGCGAAAAGCATTACTAGCCACCCTTGGGGCCATAGACCCCTCCGACTCCAAGTTGATCACATTTGACAAGGAGAATGGAGAACCATGCATGGAATCCACCATCGCCTTCGAAATCACGGTGTCTAATTGGAATTTGGTCGTGCACCGGTGCATAATGGATGAGGGGGCATCCATGTGTGTTATGTCCACCTTGTTTTGGTAGAAACTTGGATCCCCAATTCTACAACCATCCTCCACAACTCTGCAAGCTTATGATGGCCATCCCACTAAAGCCCAAGGAATCCTCCCCCATGTCCCCATCACATTAGCTGGGAAGACAGTGTTGATCAACATAGAGGTCATCAATGCTCAACTGGACTATAACCTTCTCCTCAAAAGAAGCTATATGTACGCCATGAGAGCGGTCGCATCAATTGTCTTCCATCTCATGATGTTCCCTCATGAAGGTAAGATCGTGATAGTTGATCAACTCACTTATAACGATCCGCAAGGGTTAACGGTACCCGCCAACATTATCGCTACCATCACCACCATTGAGCCACAAGGGACAACCACACACGCCAATGTCATCCCTGCAATCAACACCATGGTTGACAACACACCAGCCTCTCCATTGTTGAATGTGGGTCCTAGGTTGTTTGCCAATATCACCACGATGGCTCCTTTCCCCTTAGTGTCACCACCACCGACACAAAATGAGACTGTAGACTTGTGCATGGTCTCATCCAACACCGCTGCACCCAAATAGCAAGCGCAGCCACAGCCCCAACCCCAACCCCAACACTGTCTACAGTTGCAACACCAACAATAGCCGCAACATCATCCGCAGCAGCAGCATTTCACGTAGCCACAACCACAACCACATCCCCACATGCAACCAGTAGGGATTTATTTGGGCTCATCGCCAGTCCATATGATTCCCTTCCTCTTTCCCCCACCTAGTGTCATGAGCAAGCCGGTAATGGCCACCTTAAGCCTACCTAATTTTACGTTGGGAATTCCAGTGTGGTATCTCGATCCACCAGCTCAACCCCCAATTCTCTAGGTTGTTTTAACTCCAGTGCAATTTATTGCAGTCGAGTCTCACCCCCTACCCCCGTCTTCAGACACCATGTCCATTTACATGATGTCCATTTCTACAGACCCTCTTGTCTCCACCATCACTGATGGTCCATCAGACCTGTCTCTTATGTTTTTCCACAACCATAGCTCCATCTACAACCACAACCTCAGTCGCAACCTCAACCTCAGTTACCAGGGAAACAGTGGGGTTCATTCCTGATCAACATGATCCTTTTCCTACCATCCAGGATCGTGAGTAAGTCTGTCTTGCCATTACGCAATATACAGGATTTCACACTGGGAGATCCTATGTGGTACCTTGAACCACCTACCATACCTCTGAGGCCCCTTGAACCACCTACCATACCTCTGAGGACCCAAGATGTGTTGACTCATGTCCAACCAATTGAGATGATTTTGCACCTACCTCCAGGTCCATCAAAGACTCCTCCCGTCTCCAGGACTACTCCTCTTCCTCCAACAGAGACTGGGGGTAAGGCCACAAAAACCACAACCAATACCATTTACATGATCTCTAGCACCAGTTTCCATTCAGTCTCATCGGCTATGGAAGATCCACCTCATCTATCCTGACACCATTTACGTGATGACGGAGATATCTGTAAGACTGCCTCCAGTTTTACGCCATTCCCTTTAAACCATAGTGTGGAATCGATTCTTCCCATAAAAGACCAGATTCCATCACCTCGCCTTGCCAATGACCTTCATCTCGGCAAGGGGACATACCTCTTTGCTGACTTAGATGGTCGCCTCTTGAAGAAGCCGCATAACGGGATCTACCTCAAGATAGTTTATGCCTGATACCACCACTATGAGTCCCTTTAAGCGTAGTTTTCTCCCTTTTTGTTTTTCAATGTTTTTTACCACAAGTTAGGGGCAGCACCATTAGCTGCTAATCCAAAGTCACCCAGAACCAGTTCGATACACCTCTCACACCTCCGGTCTCAAATTTCCATCTTCTTATGAGACCATAGTCTCATATTTAACAAACAAATTTTGGGACCACTTCCCAGAAGTTACCTCGATCTACGAGCCACAGCATGGCGATACAAGTGTCCACGAACTTGTACTTGTATCACTCTTGCCTACTGCTACTCATGCAGGTTTTCGGGCCACCGCCCATTAAGGAACATCATTTTTATTTTTGTAACATATAGCCATCTACTTCATCCACCGCACCTTATGCGGATCTCTAGACCATTGTCCAGAAAATGAATTAATTCTCTTGCATGTATTTGGCATATAACTACCTCCGGACTTGGACTCACATTGCATGTAGTCAATTCTGTCCACCACAACTCACACACAACTCTCCTGACCTCTGTCTAAGAGCCACCTCAATTTGCATGCCTCTACCACACCTAATCGCGAGCCTCTGCCGCAATCTATCCTGCGCATGTATTGGTATGTTTGAGAGCCTTCTGCTCTGTCCATACTACGCGGATCACCTTTGGACCACTGTCCACAATCTCGACATGGGGCACCTCCCGTGCCACTGCAATCGGTTAACCATACTGGAGTTTTTTTTAAGCCCTTTTCTGACTCCTAAAAATAATGAAAATATAACCGAGTGCAGCTGCTTCCTTTCCCGCTCGCTAAAGTATAGGAAAGGGCGTCTACATCATCTCGTTTACCTCCGTTTGTGAGCTATGTAGACCATTAAATGGAAAGGACCACCTTGGCGTATTCAAGCCAAGACCGTTCCCATCTGCATACTTTTATGCTTTCTTGGGCAGAGGGGCCGCACTTTATGAAAAAGATCACCATGGATTGTCGTTAAGCTCTTTTCCAGCCTTCTCATCAAGAAAATATTGCTGAGCCAACTTGGTTTTGTTCATGCTCACAAAAGTATCTAAATAACCATCCAGTCACTATAGGTTTAACCTTTTTCGGCTTGATTGGACTACCAACAGTAAAGAAGTATCTCATCCCCCAAAGGATGGGCGAGCTCTCCTATGTAAAATTTTATCCTTTTTCGGGGACAGGAGACTACCAATGAAAAATAGCCCCCACTGGAGTCTTCTTTGTGCTTCCAAACTCTCTAAAATTGAAAGCACCATTGAGCATTTACCTTCTTGGGCTCGCCAAAAATCCACGAGATCGTACCACAATGGTCTCTCTAGACACCACCCCACAAAAAATAGTTTGGTAGAATTCCCACTTTGGGCTGCCTTTGTTTAGAGTACTCTGTAATGTGTCTTCCTTGGATCCCATCAATATCAAAAGTATCCACCTCCCCTAAGTATTTCCCATTTGCAGTGACATTCCCAGTATTACAGCTATGATCCCATTCCCATGAGTCAGTTTCATTTGCTCCCTGGTCCACCCTGCTATCATACTCTGAACAAAGGAATTTTGGGTCTACCACACTCCCTCTGCCCCTGTTCAATTCTTTCCCTCCCCCTCCCCCCCCACCAATTTAGTGGGTTAGTCCGCAGATTGTCTCACACCTTTCGGTTATCTCCCTCGCGCTTTTGGTCAAGGAAACATCATGGCCTTGACTAGGGGCAGGTCTCCCTCTGTCAATGACAACACACATATTCCATATGATAGACCCAGAGGTCCCTGTACCTTGGTTTCATTAACATCATTGATGAGCTCCTTGGACCACTTCAGAGGAGTCCTTAGTGCCTCTCGGGATGGTTTTTTCTCATGTGCCCGACTTCAACTACATCATCACACCGTTCAGATTTGTATAGGGTTTGGTCCGTGCAGTATTTGGTTGAAGACCCTGGATGTCACCTAACTCTAGCACATTTATGATTCTATTCGAGGGACCTAAATATGTTATGTCCCTTGTGATTTCCGGGTTGCGTTGGAGACAGTGTTCAGAAGCCCCACCAATGCTTCTATATAGATTTATGATTGATGCAGCATACTTGTACCACAGATACTCTGACTCTCATTTAGCGAGTCCATACAGCTATGTACCATCCCAGATCCAGCAGGCCATCAATCATGAAGATATAGCATTCCATGAGAATGCCATGGGTCCAATATAGCAGTTCTTCATATCAGTATTGTATTCAGCCTCACATTGAGGCAATCATTATGTATCATTAGTTCTATATGATCGGCTCTTGTATTTTAGAGCATAGATCAAATTATTCTTTTGACATTGTTATGAGCATGGGCATGCCCGGATCGTCCATATACATGTCACACATTATTTGTATCTCACCCATTGATGGGAACCATATTAATACAAAAACCAAAAGCCACCATGCCCCAGCCCCGGAAGCACCACCTCTCCGCAAAAAATCCTATGATGTATGTCGGCGACACGATGAGCTCCTGGGCACACATCAATGGGCAATCTGTTAACCCAAAAAATCCCTCACTCAGCTCTATATGGCCTACACCACCCAAGGACACCCATACACAACCTTCGTAACACCCCATTAGACCCCCACAACCTTAAAAAGGATTAAAAATGAGTAAAAGGGCTTAAAAACCCCAAAAAGGAGCCTAAATAACTCTCCTAGGGGCTAAAGCCTCCAAAAAGGGGCTAAAACCCCTCAAAGGAGCCCAAAGCCCTAAAAGGAACTAAAGTTAGGGAGAAAGGGGCTAAAAGCCCAAAAAAGGGGCTAAAGCCCTGACCAAGGGCTTAAAACCCTAAAAATCGCCAAAAAGGATATAAAAGGAGGGGTGGGGGTCACTTTCAAACAACTCCTTTCTTACATACTGTTATGCTTCCCATGGATGCCTTGAAACTCTTTTCCTCTCAAGACACCCACATCCCCCTCTCTTCCACTCATCTTCCCCATTGAGCCATAGCTCCTCCATTGCTAAATGAGATAGGGAGGTGCTTCTTCTAGCCAGGGCATGGTGGCCCATTTCCCCAAAGGAGAGGTATAACCTAGTTTTGCTTATGTATTTTCTTTAGTAGCTTAGTTGTTTCTAACCAATATTTGTTTGCAGTTTTGCTTCTTATATCGTTTTGCAGGTTTATTTCTGTTTAATAGTTGTTTGCAGGTTATTGGAAGCATAACCCTAACCATTGTTTGCAGAGGGGTTCTCCATCTTTGCTTTTCTTTCTGTCTAGTTTCATTTCAGTTTTTCTTTCCTGCAATTCTCCACACAGGAACCTACCCTTCCTTCCTATATATGGAAGGTAGCCATTCCTACCCCTCTAGCAAGGAGAGATCACTGCTACAGTCGCATCCTGCTCTATTATTTCCTGTCATCTCAGTGGGCCCCTTCATGAAGTGGGGGATAGATTACATGATGTGCATCCCAGTCTCGGCTGGGGGGCACAAACATATCATTATCACTATAGATTATTTCACGAAGTGGGCAAAGGAAATGCCCACCTATAAATATGATGGGAAAACTGCAGTTTTTTTCATTTTCAACCAAATTATCGTACAATTCGGTAACCCTAAAGAGATTGTCACTGACCATGGCAGTCACTTCCAAAATAATATGATGACTGAATTGAATAGTACTGTTAGTTTTTCAACATTTAAGCTAGCATTATGTTAGGATCTTTTCACTGAGAGAATAACAAGCACAGCAATAACATAAGCACATCACAAGAGACAAGAGACACAAAGCTTTTAGGAGGGGAAACCATAAATGGAGAAAACCCCTCAACTTCCTCTAAGATAGTATCACCACAAGATATGATCCCAAAACAGTAAGATGACCTCCCAACACAACAGCAGCCTTTTGTCTTCTGTCAAGCCAAATATTTCCTTCTCCAAAGGTGCGCCACACTTGAGAGAGCAAGAGAGCTAAGTCACAAGTGATAAATAGAGAGACTCTCACTCTCTATTTATATTCTTCCGTTGACTTGAAGTGCACTCAACCTAATAATTACTACTCGAGCCTACACCTTAATTAGTGTATAATAACTCAAGTGCCCCTAAACAGTGGCGACTTACCCAATGACTTGATATGACTTGTTTACATTATAATCCTCCCGATCGAAACATCGGGGCATGACCACATGACTCAAATACATAATAGAAACATCCCGGAATAAACATCGGGTTACAATAATATAAAATACATAGAAGAATACATTCCGAAGTTACATATACATCAACACTCCCTCTTAACTAGGAAGGTATTCCTTCGACACAATTTTTCAGCACTGGTCTTCTTCTCTGCTTTAACTGGATCATCTGAGTCATCTTCATCTTCAAGTCATATTCGTCTTCAAGTCATCTGGATCTGGATCATCTCTCGATCTGGATCATCATAAAATGGCATCACTGGATCTAGATCATCACTCGATCTGGATCAACATCACTGGACTGGATCTGGATCATCACTCGATCTGGATCATCTCTCTGGACAGGATCTGGATCATCACTCGATCTGGATCATCACTGCTGGATCTGGATCATCACTCGATCTGGATCTCTCGGAGTCATCATAACTGGATCTGGATCATAGCTCGGTCTGGATTTCCACTGGTCATCATCAAGTGTGTACTATCTCGTCATAGGAAGTTCTACAGAGCCAGCCCTATTTCATGCTAGATGTAGGCCCACCACCTGCAGGTCTTCATCA
>LPNX011162944.1:335815-357134 GCA_001517045.1 Pseudotsuga menziesii | reverse complement strand
AACGTCGCAGTGAAACGTAAACCTTGATAAACATCACAATGCGACATAACATTCTACATTACTATGTAGAATGTGGATGGTTTAAACCATTTCTTTTGTTAAACAACTATATATATATTAAGAAAATTCTTACAACATGATGGCGAATAATGTGACAGAAGCATTGAGGATTGATGAATTTCAATATCCATGAATCAATGTTTTGATCGTTGCGATGAATGTCCCAATGCAACAAAATCATTAAGGAATGCACTATTGAGGAATGTCACAATCCAACACAAGTATTGATAAATGTCGTAATATCAAAACATTGTTTGTGTACACAAATGAATTTTTTTCGCTTTTCAAAATTAAAAGTCTTAACGTGACAAAAAAATACATCATTTTGGCCATACTTAACCATGGTTGACTTTGGTGAACCACGTGGCCATAGTTGATAATGCTATAAGAAATTTTCTAAACATCCAAAGACACATTATTAATGTGTCACATCTGGGGCATTATCGCAATGTGACATAACCCTTGACAAATATCACATTGTGACATAACCCTTGATGAATGCCGCTAATGTAACATAACCTGTGATAAACGTCACAACGCGACATAATGCTTATTAAACACCCACTATCACATTATTAATGTGTCACATCTTGGGAATTATCTCAATGTGACATAACCCTTGAGAACTATCACATAACCCTTCATGAATGTCGCTAATGTAACATAACCTGAGGTAAACGTCACAATGCGACATAATGCTTATTAAACGACCACTATCACATTATTAATGTGTCACATCTTTGGTTGTGTTGACATATACCAACCAAACACTGTAACAACGGCTTAACGTTGTAATGTGATATAACCCTTGATAACGTCGCAATAAAACGTAAACCTTGATAAACAACACAATGCGACATAATATATAAAGAAATTTCTTAAAGAAATTTTCTAAACATCCAACTATCACATTAATGAATGTGAAACGTAAACCTTGAAATCCTACGTAAGCATCAATGAATGTTGTAATGTGACAGGTATTTGTCAAATTATAATGAGCATGAAGTGCAAACATCCCCATGGTGTTAAGTGATGATTGTTACTTGTTGGGTTTTATTTAATGACTTGTTGCACCTAGCTATTAAACTAATTTCCTTTAGATTTTTATCCCATATATTTCGACTCTTCACCTTTCATGCAATCAATTGCTTAAGTGTGTGGATGAATCCCTTTACACAACATAGTCACTTATAATCTAAGATGAAAACAATACCCGTCGATTTTCCATTCAAAAAAGTCACGGTCCAACCACTTACACATCATTCCAACACTTTCAAGGCATGTATTCAAGGTTGTTTTTTCTTTTGGCTCATAACTCAACAAAATCATGTAGAATTCTTTAGGATTATACCCTGTGTGTAGTGATGCTCTTGTGAGAGGAAGGCTATGATATAAGATAATCAACTACAATTAGGAAACAAAATCTCATCAACTTAATAAACATACCATGCTTTGTGAAAATAGTTTTTTAACAACAAAAACCTAAAACTGATCTTAAAAAGGTATAGATTAACACATGGATATAGAAGCATCATGATTGTAATGCCTGTGCATCCTTATAATGTACAATAAAGAGTAGTCAATGCGAGACGGAAAATAAAATGCATTGCCAAAATGTACAATAAAGAATAATAAGAGATCTCATGTTAAGGTGGTGCAATTATTTTAGAGAAAATAAACCCTTTTTGGTAATTATAAAATGAGAAAGCATGTGCATAGGGTTGGTTCTATGAGGCCCGAACTTTATATACCTACCCTATAAGTAGCTTGCCTTTCTAAAGTAATTAGTGTTTCATGGAACCACTTAAAAAAAAATAGAAACATACTTATTTTAATTTTTCTTTGTAAACCATATCTTTCAAAACGATGGTTTAAATTAGTGTTTCATGTAACCATTAAAAAAAAAATAGAAACATACTTATTTTAATTTTTCTTTGGCAACCATATATTTCAAAACGATGGTTTAAAGAATTTAGCGATGAAAAGATGTATGGTTTAAAGAATTTAGCGATGAAAAGATGCTAAGAGGGATGTGAGCAACAAGAGATTCTCAACATTGACCTGCCGACAACCAATGAAGAGGGACGGTGGAGAAATGATTGGGTTTGTTGAATGAGTCTCATTACATTTAGCCTGTTAGTTCGATTTATTAGTCACCTTATTGAAATGGCGTTAGGTAGAGATGAGTTCTCGAGGTGAGGTGAAGTCGATTTGGTGAGTCTGATTAGAGGTGAGTCTGATTATTTGTTTGCACATAGAATTTAGTTATAGAGTAAGTACCGATTCTTAATTCATCAGCGCTGGTCAAAACAGAAGAAATTTTGAGCAACCTCTTCATCCTTTTTTCTTGTAAATGTTAGCAGACGCTTCTTGGGATGGATTGGAGGACATGGCTTACACCACTGCCACAACTCTTTTCTTCGTGAATCAGAATGAAATTCTAGATATGGGAATCAAAGAAAGCCATTATAAAAGTAGTTTGGAAACAAAGAAGTCGTTCTAAAAGTCGTTGATTACAAGTTGTAGTAGAATTAGAATAGTGACTGTGTTTTTATGGTGTGAAGTTTGTTATTACATGAAAACCTGTAGATGTTACTAAATATTTGTAAGCAACTAAAATGATTATTCAACCAATATTCCAACATATTGAACCCTTTTCAACACCGTACAGTATAAGTATCAAATGCCCCTCTTCAACACTATACATTGGTCCATTTTTGATTTGCCATTTCACGTTCATGTCACCCTCCACTGAACATTGTTGATGGCTTGCCTCTATTAATTCAAAATCGTTACAGTTTAATCTCCATCACAGTGTCTGCCTGGCGGAGAAAGATGATGAAGTTTGGGATATTATTGTTTGTTAATCTGTTATTAGCAATGACAGAATTAGAAGCTACGGGTACAAGATTCATAGAGGTTCTCCACACTTCTTTCCCAGCTAACAATGGCAATCAAGACTACAAAGATGCCCTCTCAAAGAGCATTCTCTTCTTTGAGGGGCAGTGGTTGGGTATTCTTCCACCTAATCAGAGGTTAACATGGAGAAAAGATTCAGCTCTCAAAGATGGATCTAAATAGAATGTATGTATTGTTTTTAAGAATCAAAACAACCGTTTCAACTGATTTTCATTCATTATCGAGCTTCAATCCAATATTCCAAACTAATGACTCGATTGAATATATGATAGGTTGATTTAGTTGGAGGATATTATGACGCGGGAAATAACGTAAGATTTGGGTTTCCAATGGATTTTGCTACTACAATGTTAGCCTGGAGCGTGGTGGAATTCGATGATTCAATGGGTGATGAGCTTGAAAATTCCAAAGCTGTGATTCATTGGGCTACGGATTATTTCCTAAAAGCTACTGCTCAGCCGAACAAAATCTTCATGTAGGTAATGATCTAATGAAAAGTCTAGCTTTCCCAAGAATTCATAAAGATCTAATGGACATGCCACGATCCGAAAGATTTCTTACATAAGTACATATATGTTTTTGTGCTTGCTAAGGTGGGTGATCCGAACACTGATCACAATTGCTGGGAGAGACCAGAAGACATGGATACACCTCGTACCATTTTCACTGTCGACGCCCAAAATCCAGGCTCTGAAGTGGCTGGCGAAACTGCTGCAGCAATGGCTGCCGTGTCCATCGTCTTCCAAACATCTGACTTGCCTTATTCCCAATGCATGTTTGACACTGCAACCCAGGTCGACAAAATATGCGCCCTATTTACTACTATAGCATGATTACAGGTCTAGTTCAATGTACTAACTTGATTCCTCCTAGAATAAATGGATAGTGAAGTTTGACACACTTGCTAACTCGTTCTGTTTGTCCGATCCATGGCTCTTCGACTTTGCAGACAGATACCAGGGAGCTTATAGTGGCAGCCTCAACTCAGCAGTTTGGCCATTTTACTGCGACTTCAACGTATATGAAGTAAATCTTCTGTTCTTCCTTTATTTCCCATACGAAAAATTTAGGTCGAAATAACAAATCTAAATTTACAGTTAATGATAACGGCGCGAGAATTTCATCATCTTTGTGAGAAAATATACCTAGAGCTCTCCAACAATAACGTCGGCGTAAGGGTAGTCGTCGACATCGCCCTTTAATTTTAACCATCCCAGAAAAATCATCCACATTCTCATATTGAATTTACAGAATGCAGATAAGGCTGCATGCTTAAGGAGATAACTATCTCCCCATCTGTACAGGATAACAAACCGATTCATAACCGTCTCCTAACAGACTCCTTCTAACAGACTCCTAAATCAGCGATCGGTGGCTAACAGTCTCCTAACAGACTCCTAAATCGATGGCTAGTTAATCTATAAATTGCTAGTTAAAATATCAGATGATTAAACACATCCCAGTCATACATTTGGCATGTTTTGGTGGATCTTGATGATCAGCTCAAGCAAGTCCATCCCAAATATCACATATATATGCCTATCGGCGTAATAATGTTTAGTCTTTGTTTAATCTAGGTTCACCATCCACTTTACTTGTGGTTGTACTAGTCACAAAGAAGATTCCATTTATTTGGAGTATTGTAAATTTACAACTAATTAAGTCCATGGGCATTTAGATATTATCTCGTATTATGGGCTTTCTTCACCAAATCAAAAAGATTAATCTGAGTCTAACTAGTATACAACCAAGATTCATTTCATAGTAATCCTATATTGTTATGCTTAAATGCATCTTCATTAAGATTTAAATAAGATTTCCTTGAGTGATAGTTAAAGAAAGGGTTAGAAATAATGTTTTTTTAATTATTAAATAGCATTTGTTTTATGTTTATATTAATCAATTTAATGTTTATTTCATAATTAGTTTAATGTTTAGTCTTTGTTTAATCGGAGTTCACCATCCACTTTACTTGTGGCTGTACTAGTCACAAAGAAGATTCCATTTATTTGGAGTATTGTAAATCCACAACTAATTAAGTCCATAGGCATTTAGATATTATCTCATATTATGGGATTTCTTGAGCAGATCAACAAGAAGATTGAATCAAGTGTAACAAGTATACAACCAAGGCTTATTACTTAAGTGGCGGTTGATTAAGATTTAAATAAGATTTACTTAAGTGGTGGTTAAACTTTAATTTTGGCTGTACTAGTCACAAAGAAAATTCCATTTATTTGGAGTATTGTAAATTCAGAACTAATTATGTCCATAGGAATTTAGATATTATGTCATATTATGGGCTTTCTTGAGCCGATCAACGAGATTAATCCGAGTGTAACAAGTATACAACCAAGATTCATTTTATGGTAGTCTTATATTGTTATTTTTAAATGCATCTTGATTGAGATTTAAATAAGATTTGCTTAAGTGATGGTTAAAGAAAGGGTTAAAAATAATGTTTTTTTTTATATAATAAATAGTATTTGTTTTGTGTTTATATTAATCAATTCAATGTTTATTTCATAATTAGTTTAATGTTTAGTCTTTGTTTAATTTGAGTTCACCATCCACTTTACTTGCTAGTCACAACGAAGATTCCATTTATTTGGAGTATTGTAAATCCACAACTAATTAAGTCCATAGGCATTTAGATATTATCTCATATCATGGGTTTTCTTGAGCGGATCAACAAGATTAGTCCGAGTGTAAAAGTATACAACCAAGATTCATTTCATGGTAGTCGTATATTGTTATGCTTAAATGACTCTTGATTAATATTAAATAAGCTTGAAATAAGCTTTACCTAAGTGGTGGTTGATTAATATTTAAATAAGCTTTACTTAAGTTGTAGTTAAAGAAATGGGTAATGGTAATGTTTTTTTAATTATTAAATAGTATTTGTTTTATGTTTATATTAATCAATTTAATGTCTATTTGGTGATTAGTTTAATGTTTAGTATTTGTTTAATCCAGGACCAACCACTTTCAACTAATTATGTGGATATACGTTTTATGGGTTTTCTTGAGTGGATCAACAAGACTAACCCAGCAATAATGTTTTTTTAAAATGATTAAATAGTTTTTGTTTTATGTTTATATTAATCAATTTAATGTTTATTTGGTAATTAGTTTAATGTTTGTTTAATCTAGGTTCACTTACTTGTGGTTGTACTAGTCACAAAGAAGATTCCATTTATTTGTAGTATTGTAAATCTTTCTTGAGTGGATCAACAAAATTAACCCGAGTGCAACAAATATACAACCAAGATTCATTTCATGGATACTTAAGTGGTGGTTACACAAAAGGGAAACAATAAGTTTTTTTTTGAATTATTAAATTTGTTTTATGTTTATATTAATTAATTTAATGTTTAGTCTTTGTTTAATCTCTGTTCACCATAGATTCCATTTATTTGGATTATTGTAAATCCAGAACTAATGTTATACTTAAATACATCTTGATTAAGATTTAAATAAGTTTTACTTAAGTGGTGCTTATAGAAAGAATGTTATACTTAAATACATCTTGATTAAGATTTAAATAAGTTTTACTTAAGTGGTGCTTATAGAAAGGGGAAGCAATAATGTTTGTTTTAATTATTAAATAGTATTTGTTTTATATTTATTAATCAATTTAATGTTTATTTGGTAATTAGTTTAATGTTGAGTCTTTGTTTAATCCATGTTCACGAGCCACTTTACTTGTGGTTGTATTAGTCACAAAGAAGATTCCATTTATTTGAAATATTGTAAATCCAAAACTAATTAAGTGGAGAGGCATTTTATGGGCTTTTTTGAATGGATCAACAAGTATACAACCAAGATTCATTTCATGATCGTTCTATATTGTTATGTTTAAATGCATCTTGATTAAGATTTAAATAATCTTTACTTAAGTCTTAGAAAATGGCAAATACAATATTTTTTTTTAATTATTAAATAGTATATGTTTTATGTTTATATTAAACAATTTAATGTTTATTTGGTAATTAGTTTAATGATTAGTCTTTGTTTAATAAATGTTTACTAACTACTTTACTTGTAGTTGTATTGGTCACAAAAAAAAAGATTCTATTTATTTAGAGTATTGTAAAAAAATTCTTAATTATACAAGACGATTGATGGAGACCCCACACCACTTGTCATTGTTACTTAAAATGATCGAGTAAGTAGGTTACTTAAAATCAATCTACGAATTCAGATTAATTCTGCAAGGCGAGCGAAATAATCGGAAGATTACGTATATTGGAATTGGGTTTCTGTGGTACCAACGACTTCCAAGTCCCCGAGTGGGCGCTGTACACAGAGGAACTACAGTTAGAGTTGCAGTTACAATTGGGCGCTGTATTTTTTATTTTTTTAACATAAAATACTTTAAATTTTTTTGTTTCCATTTTTTTTCTTTTAACATAGAATTTTGTTTGTTTCCGTTTATTTGGAGTATTAGTTACAATTGGAATTGTACTTTTGATTTTTTATTTTTTCACATAAAATACTTTTTTGAGTATTTATTTTTTTCACATAGAATACTTTTGGGTTTTTTGTTTCCATTTATTTGGAATATTGTGAAGATTTTTGTTGGGGTTTTGTAGCCCCCACTCCCGAGTGACCCCGTCATTAAAATCAATCTACGAATTCAGATTATGTTACAAGGTAAGCGAAATAATCGGACGATTCCGAACAATTGGAATTGTATTTCTCTGGTACTCAACTACTTCCCAGTCCCCGAGTGGTCCCTCACACTTTAATCTATTAATTTATTTATCAAGAAACTCGAGTTGGAGTTACAGTTGGAATTGTATTTTTGAAAAATCCAACGACTTCAGACTGGTTTCTTATACTCTATTTTTTTTTTCTTTCTTTTAAAAAAAACTACTTTTTTGAAATAAGGAATTTTTTTTTTTAAACAAATTTTTATTTTATTTTTAAATTACAGAATTTTTATTTTATAATCTAGATCACATACCATCTTCAACTCCATTCAAAATAGGCTTGCCAAAACACGACACAAACCATTTGGTCAACACTTCATGGGTTTATCAACTTCTCTCTATCTATTTAAGTGTATGATGTATCATCATTTTATGTATTTGAGGTTCGTCTTTTGTGTTTGAGGTTGAAGATTTGGATTTAACAATGGAAAATCTTGATATGAAGAAATATTTCTCCCAAGTTCAGGTACCTATTAATCTAACAGGGTCGGTCATGGTACCACCTACCAGACCTTCTCCCAAAAGCATTCTCTATCTTTCCAATCTAGATGATCATCTCCTCTTAAGAAGGAGATTTGATACATTGCTAGTTCACCATAATGTCTCTCAGAAGAGCCCAAATCCTGTAAAAGTTATTCGAGATGCATTGTCGCAAGCATTAACTTCCTATTACCCACTAGCAAGAAGAGTAAAGAGTACCCAAAACGGCTGAAAGCTCGAAGTAGAGTGCACGGGAGAGGGTGCCCTCTTCTTTGAAGCAGACACTGACAACACTCTTTCATAGTTTGGGGATTTGGGGGACCTGAAACACTCATTCAACAATCTGTTCTATCAACATCCAGAGGTAGAGGAAGTTTCGCCTTGTAAAAGAAAACAATGAAGCCATAGAAGCACAATGGGCAGATTGAATGCCTTCTCATTATTATACAAGGTATAGATAAGAAATACAAATGACAATATTATGGGTGAACACCATAGGTGAGTAAATTCCATCAGTGACCTAACTCCCTAACTAATTGCGGGTGAGATTACACTCTTCAACACCCCCCCTTAATCTCAGCTAGTAGTACATCTTGAGCACTGTCTATGCCTAAGTGCTCTCTTTGATATACAAATGCAGATGTTCCCAAAGGTTTGGTGAACATGTCAGCCAACTGCTCCTTAGAGCCACAAAACAGTAAACAAATTTGTCCGTCATTGACTAACTCACGAATGAAATGATAGCGAGTGTCAATGTGTTTGCTTTTTCTATGAAATACATTATGTTTAAACAATTGTATTGCAGAGCTATTATCACAGAAAATAGAAGTGGGATCTTTTGTAGTGTGTCCCATATCCTTTAACAATCTTCTTAGCCAAAATGCATGGCAAGCTGCTATGGTGGTTGCTACATATTTTGCTTCTGCGGAAGACATGCTCACAATGGGTTGTTTCTGAGATGCCCAAGAGATCAAATTTGTACCCAAATGGAAAGCATAACCATATGTGCTTTTCCTATCATCAAGACTACCTGTAAAATCATTGCCAGTGTACCCTGTGAGAGTACTGTCTGGTGTATGAGTGTACCAGAGGCCATATCCAAGTCTGCCTGTAACATATCTCAGAATTATTTTTCCAACTTTCCAGTGAGAGTCTTTGGGAGACTCCATAAATATAGAAATAAGACTGACAACATACATCACATCAGGTCTAGTTGTAGTCAAGTACATTAAACTGCCTACCATTTGTTTATAGAGTGTACTATTTACTGCTGGTCCATCATCATTCTTGGTTAACTTGGTGCCAAGAGCAATGGGGGTTTCTGCTAGTTTACACTTATCCATTCTGAATCTCTGCAAAATGTCAGTAGCATACTTATGCTCGAAGATAAAAATATCTTTATTGGTTTTAGTAACTTCCAGGCCAAGGAAGTACTTCATCAGTCCTAGATCAGTCATTTCAAATTCCTTTTTCATGACTGTCCTGAAATATTCAAGCATCAAATTACCAGTGTAAATCATGTCATCAACATAAAGACATACCATTAATATTTTACCTTGCTCCGTTCTGACATACAGAGTGGGCTCATTGTTGCTTCTATTGAAACCATTGTTGATGAGGTAGGAGTCAATCCTACTGTACCAAGCTCGTGGAGCTTGTTTTAGACCATACAAGGCCTTTTTCAACTTATACACTTTGTCTTCATGACCTTTGATAGTATAACCAGGTGGTTGGTCTACATAAACTTCTTCTTCAAGAATGCCATTAAGAAAGGAATATTTCACATACATTTGATACATAGGCCATTGATTTTGTGCTACAATGGAAAGTACAGTTCTGATTGTATCCATCCTTTCTATAGGAGAAAAGGTTTCATCATAATCTACACCATACTTTTGTGCATATCCTTTGGAAACCAACCTTGCCTTGTGCTTTTCAATTTCTCCTTTTTCATTCAAATTGGTCTTATAGACCCATTTGACTCCAATACTAGTTTTTTCTACAGGGATGTCAACAAGATCACAAGTCTGGTTTTTCTCTATTGCATCAATCTCTTCATTCATGGCTTTTACCCACTGTGCATCCTTCACTGCTTCATTAAAAGATGCGGGCTGAGAGGAGAAGAGAGCAAACTGAAGTTTCTCATCAAGAATTGGAGTTTGTTCATATAACTCTCTTAAGCTTTTGGTTTTTCGGCTCTGTGGTGGACCATCTACTGCATCTTCTTCTTCTTGTACTTCCAATATTGGAAATTTGATAGGTAGATCTGGCTGATGTGAACGTTCTTCTTCTTGTATGTCTGAAGGATCACTCCAGCATTTGTCTTCAATGAAGTTTACATCTTTGCTCACCACAAGCTTTTTGGTGACAGGATTATACAACTTATATGCCTTGTGCTATTCACTATAACCAATGAAAATGCAGTGCTCAATTTTCTTGTCTAACTTTCTTTTGAGTTCATCAAGTATATGCGCAAAGGAATAGAACCAAAGATTCTGAGATGTGAGACACTAGTCTTAGTGACACTCCATGCTTCTTCAGGAATATTGTCCTAGACAGTCACCGTGGGTGATATGTTGAGCAAACCATCCAACAACTTCAACCCAATACTCATATGACAACTTCTTGTGTGACATCATGCTATGGGACATGTTCATAATGGTCATGTTCTTTTGTTCAGCAACTCCATTCTGTTGTGGAGTGTATCTGGTAGTGAACTGTCTTTGGATGCCATGCTGCTCACAAAAGTCTGAAAACTCATGTGAATCATATTCAACTCCACAATCTGACCTGAGCATTTTAATTGACTTTCCAGACTACTTCTCAGGGAGAGCCTTGAACTCTTTAAACTTGGAGAAGGTCTTTGATTTGTTCTTAAGAAAATAAATCCACGTTTTCCTGCTAAAATCATCAATAAAGGTCAGAAAATAAAAACTGCTTCCTATGGATTGGGTTTCGTAGGTTATTTTTTAAGGATTCTAATATTATATTGAAGTATAGTATTCTAGGTGATTGTTTTGGATTGAAAAAAAACATGTTTATATATAAGTAGGAAAATATTAAATATGAAACATAAAATTAACATTAAAATGTGTAAAGTTTGGCGAATATTCTGATAAAAAAATATATTTTATGTAAATATAGGCGATATTAAACACTAAAAATGACCAAATAACAAATTTATTTTTTGAAAAACCCCCAAAAAATAGCCAATTGGCAAAAATTCGCCACTAAAAATTACCCTGGTTTGCATGGGTCCACAGAGGTCTGTATGAACCATGGGGACTTTACTTAGTGAATCTCTCACATAGCACGTGCAATCGTGAGATATTAAAGAATACCCTTAATTTCCAGAGATATTGACCCAAACTATTTTTGTTGAAACCCCCTCCCAATACTTAAAACCTCCTCTCCACCCCTTTTTATACCTCAATCCTTATAAACCACCCTACCCACCCCCACCTTAAACCCCTCATCCCCCCCAATACCTGCAACATATTGGTTCAATTTTTGATAATTTTAAAATCCATAATATGAACTAACGTGATAGGATATTGGTCAACAAGTGAATCCCCCGTGGTATGAACTAACTCAAGTTGTTCTTTGGCTTGAGATGTGGAAGTGGGGAAACTGTCCCTATGATGTTTACTAGTGATACAGTCCTCATAGGTGCTGGATTGTTCATGAATAACCGGTAATCCTTTGACCATTGACTGTTTGTCTAGGATATTGAGACTCTTGAAGGGAAGATGACCGAATATACAATGTCGCAACCAAGATTCATCTTGATTGAAAACTGTATGAGCTACAGGATGTGGAAGGTTGGCACTCCTAAGACTCGAAGGAAATATTCTATTCTTGGTCATTTCAAGTTTAACTATGAGTCTCTTACTGGGAGGCTTATCATAGATATCACAGTATGTATCATGAAACCTAACATCATATTGGTTCTGAAGTAATTGACCTATACTGATCAAATTTACATTCAAATGAGGTACATAAAACACCTCATGAATGAACTTCTTTTCATTTTGCTTAGTAAGTACAGGAATAGTACCTTTTCCTTTTGATGGAACCAGAAATTCATCTCCTAGCTTGATATTCATGACAATAGAGGAATCCAAACTGGAGAATAGTGACCTCTTACTAGTCATGTGATTGATGCAACCGCTATCTAGTAGCCATATATCTGAGCTGCAGTGTTCTTCAGTTGCTTGATAAGACAGAAACATGACCTCTGACGAGCCTTCTTCTTCTTTGGTGACATTGGCTCTTCTATTATACAAGTTATTGTTCTGGTCAGCTTGCTTCTTTCTGCATTCTCATTCATAGTGCCCATACTTCTTTGCAGTAGTTGCACTGAACATTGGACTTATTGGTCTATCTCTTGCCTCCCCCCCTCTGACCTTGAGAGTTGTGAGAGTGTTCTAAATGCTCTGAGTGTTCATGACTGTGACTGGTTCTATCTTCTGTAGCTCGAAACCCTCGGCCTCTTCTTCCTCTACCTCATCCTCCTCTTCCTCGACCTCTGTTGAGGGAGGCTTGGGTGTTGATTGCATTGGTCAACAATTCTTCTTCTTGAGTGAATCATGCTTCATGAGATAGAAGAGATCCAGTCAACTCTTCTAGGGTGAACTTAGATAGATCTTTTTCTTCTTCTATGGAAGTCATTACCATATAAAACTTCTTGGTGAGACACCGAAGAATCTTTTGAACAACGATCTTTTGTTCTAGTGGTTCACCATAGGTTTGGAATTGGGTCACAATACTCGAAACCCTAGTCATGAGCTGATCCATAGTTTATGACTCTTTCATCTTTAAAATTTCAAATTTAAGTCGAAGGGTTTAGAGTCTTAACGTTTTAACGCGATCGGTTCCCTTATAGGCCGATGCAAGCAGATTCCAAGCTTGATATGTGCTGGTAGCACCTGAGATCTGTGGGAAAATGGACTCCTCAATAAAACTTTGGATCATCCATGTGGCTGTGAGATCTCGGTCTCGAGGAGCTTCGAGAGCATTCTTCTGGGGATTATTCATTGCGGCTAGGGCAGTCACTTCAGGTTCTTTGAACTCAGTTTCCACCATATCCCAACATTTGTTGAGTTGTAGAAATGTCTTCATTTTCATAGACCAAAATTCATAGTTAACTCCGGTCAAAACAGGTCCGAAGATCGTCTTCAAAGAGCTGGTAGGAGCAATCTTACCCCTTTTTTAATGAGAAAAAATCAAGCACCGCTCCTAGTGCAATGGCAATGGGCGGTGGGGGGGCACGGTGCCATAAATTGGCTAAGGATAGTGTAGTTCACCGCTCTCTTTAAGCACAAGTAGAACGGTGGTAACACTTCTTTCCTCTTTAATATGAGTGGTGGCACTGCTCTCTCAATGTGGGAGAGGAGTGGTGGCCAAGCTAGGTAATGCTGCTCCAGAAGGGCATTAAAAAAAACGGTGGGTTGCGTGCTTTTTTTTAAAGAAATTATGATATTCAAATGCACTCCTATGATTTCTTGCTACGTGGAATGGCACCGACTACTTACTCAAGGCTCCTCCATGTGCTTTTGCCTCCTTCAAACTGTCAATCAAATCTAACTTCAAATATGAATAGAAACAATGATTTTCACAAATATGGTGTAGTTGCAGATCTAAAAGTGTTCAAATCTGAAAAGAACTAATGATTTTCATGAATATGGTGTAGATGCAGATCCAAATGTGAGATCTGGAATAAAAGTCATGCTCCAACATCGAGATCATTTTGATTTTCCACCATGCAATTTGCAGAATAAAACTCTAGCGAGGTCGTAACCTTAGAATTCAATGAATAAATAGTAGCCGAGCTAAGGAGGTAACAGAGCAATCCAATAAATTATCTCCACGTTTTTCTCTTTTTTTTTTAAGCCCACGTTTTTGTCTCCATTGAAGGCATATCTTGTGAGCATGCAAGAGATTCGAATGGTAGAGCTCGCTCCGCCAAGAAAGAGAAAAAATAGCTTTCCCTAGCTCGAAAGGCAAGCCACTTCCAAATGGTTTCTGAGTGAGAGTGCTTTCCACTCTGTGAAAAGGATTACCCCAACAATGGACAGATCAGGTCGTAAGCTGATACCATGTAAAAGAGAACAATGAAGCCTTAGAAGCACAATGAACAGATTGAATTCCTTCTCATTATTAGACTGGGTATAAATAAGAAATACAAATGACAATACTATGGGTGAATACCATAGGTGAGTAAATACCATCAGTGACCTAACTCACTAACTAACTATGGGTGAGATTACACACTTCAAAATGCTTGTCATTTTTCAGGTAAACTTCATTGCTCATACTAATTGGTTTCCCTTTGTCATTATTGTTCGTAATATTTTAATGAATTGGCTGATTTGAAAAGAAAGGTAACACACTTTAGTTGCGAAGGCCTTATTGTGGGAGTGAGTCTCAAAAATAGCCTTTGTGATAGGCGAGGGGCTACACAATTTATGAAGGGAGTTGTAGAGATTTCTAGGGGAAAGGCGAAGCATTATGTTGAACTAGTATGGCAGAGAGAAGTTCTCAAACCCCACGAGCCTTCTGTCGTCTGTTTTAAGCATGACCAATTCCTAGAAAGTGGGCTCTTTATGAATCATATTTCTCCCATGGAGCTTCCCGTTGTGAAATCTGATGACCTGGTCCTCACTTCGTTTCTTTTCAACTCGAATGCTTTACAAAAAATAAAACAACCCATCACAGAAGAGCTGAAGGAGCATTGCACCACATTCGAATTTTTATCCGCGTTGGCATGGCGTGCAAGAACAATATCTCTAGGAATTCTTCTTACTCATGCTGTCAGGATTGTCTTCTCGGTTGATGTGAGGAGGGTGTTGAAGCCCCCGCTTGCAGAGGGAAACTATGGAAATGCAATGTGCATGGGATGTGGACACAGTGATATAGCGCAAGCGGTTGTCAATGGTTCCCTTTTGCATGCTATAAAGATGATAAAGAAAGAAAAAGCAGCCGCAAATGGCGAGTATTTGAGATCGAGCGTATCCTTCCTTGAGATGAAACAATCACGCCAAGAGATCACAGATGTGTGTTTATGAATTGAAGACGCGTATCTTACTAATTGGAGGTGGCTCGGATTTCACCAAGTCGAATTTGGGTGGCGTGAGGCTCACATTGCTTGGCCTGGTACTGGCCTTAAAATTTTGTTATGCCCAATTGCATTCATGTGCCCTCCACAGAGCAAGAGCGTAGTGATGATAGTCTTCTATGTGCCATGCCAAGCATTGAAATCCCTTGAAACTGAACTGCATTGTCTGATGTAAAAATAAACCAAATATATTTGGTGTAACATCACTTAAATTCATAAACAAAAAAAAATTATTTACTGCATGTAACATTTAAATTTAAATTACTAGGAATGAATTCCAAGAGATATTATACTTCATGATTCTTCTATCATAACGATAATGGCTTTAATAACTAACTACAAGAGTTATGTGCACCTCAGTTAGTTTTTATCATTAGCATGCTTTATTTTGTGAGCTATTGTCAAAATTAGGTCATGGATTCTGGTTGACATTACTTTGTGACAATAACTGTGTTGAGACTATTTGTCGTTTTTTCTTCAGTTTGGTTCTACTTTTGAGTTCGTTTTGTAGGTGGATGAGATCACCCTGACAAACAACTGTTAAAGAACAAAAATCTAAAATATAAAGACACAATTGATAAATAAAAGGTGGTCCCATTGCTTTGGGAAACCTAAACCTTAACCTAGCTTGGTGTTCATAATACATACTAAACCATATCTATATTTAACAAAAAATGTCCCTTGAAGCTGAAATCCCCGTGTTCCTGTGGATTAATTTAATCTCCAAGGGTTTTTATTCATCGTTATTCCAAGTATTTTTCAGGCAATCTTCAAGTAGGTGACCCTAACCTCCCTTATACTTGTTTGTGTTTCTTTTATTGCTTAGAAATTTCTAGTGTATATTTTGAGATCGTTACAATGATGAGATAAACATGGTGGTTTTAATTGAGAAAAACACAAGAGATAACCCTATATTTATTAAAAAACTTGTCTATGAGTCCAACATTGTTTAAGCTTAATGACAAATACCATTTACGAGAAACATGAAATTTATAAAGGTTTTAACTATATGGAAGACACCATTCTAATACTAAACTTCAACCCTAATGATTAAAAAACATTAGTGAAATCCCAAAAGGATGCAGGCATATATAAGCTTTCAGTATCAGCAGACACAAGTCTCTAACATCGGCTCGAAGTAAAAAACTTGTAAGCATTGTGTAGTGTGAACAAAAGGACAGTTGGGAATCTAGATCCACACCTTTTGATACATATCATACTTGAGAATATCTGCTCTTTTGCTGCAATTGATCAATACAATATTCCCATGCACGATGCAACTTAAAGTTTCCTGCTCACAGACTTCCATGAAATTATCATACAATGACTGCTGCATTCTCTCCATCTCTACCCACCCAGTCCTGGAATTCTGGAGACCCCAAATCCTGATGCACTTAGGCACATTCAGCTTTCTCTTTTGAATAATAGGTAGCATAACCAACCTTCCCCAGCACTCAACTAAGTTAGGGCTCCTAATAAGACGATGCATGGGAGCCTGTATCTTACTCCAAACTCTCTGCTCCAGATCATAGGCCAGGAGACAGAAAGGAAACCAATTTTAAGGTATCGAAAATTTTACTTCACCGGTTTGGGTTTTGTAAGTTCTATCAAGCCCTTAAAACCATGTTACGATGAAGTCAATTAGAGTAGATGACGTGTGCACATAAATTATCGAGAAAGTATCTTGGCCCTAGTGAATCCGTGACATATAGTGGATGCAAAATGATGAGGAATAATGAGCATCAATTCTGGATAGATAGTGGGGATAAATACCTTATTGATATCATTCCATATGGATTTCAAGATGTCTGTATTTTTCAATTTGTGAATTGAACAGTTGACAATATATGTCATATGACAGGTGAGAACTCTTATTAAAGTTAACACATTTTTGTTTGGTTTCGTTGTGGAAGCACAGGAAATGAGTGAACAAAGCATACTGGTAAAAATATGAAAGGACAAGCAATCCAAAGTACTGGTACTAGTGACATTGCAATGCATTGGGAAGAAGAATAGTGGAGGTCATTCACTGTCTACACTAGATCATGTGCTCGTCAAGGATCCTCATAAAAAGGGAAAGGAGCACAAGGTTAGTGGTCTTCTCTATGTGTAAATTTGATTCTCAATTTGATATCATTATATTTGATGACATGGACATTTGGAGTGTTGCAACATTTTAATTTTTCTGAAATGATGGAAATAGGGATGCATCAATAAGGTCAACAAGAATAAAGTATTCGTGGGATTCTAAAAGCGATTTATTGTGAATTTCAACATTGAGTATGAGGCGAGGGTTTTGTTCAACAGAATCAATATAATATGAAGACATCAAGCAATTGAAAAAATAAAAGACTTGAGCAACAACTTTTTATTTCCAGTCGAATTCTCTGCAATGACAGTGCAGGCCTATTTTGATGATGGAGATTCAAAGGATACAGGACTTGGGACTCTTTTCAATCCATTACTTAATTCAGATCAGTTAAATGAAATTATGGGCATACTTAATTGTAATGGTTCTCCACCTTATCTAGTCTATGGAAAACCTCATACATGCACCACTACTCAAGCAATACTTCAAATCTATGAGAAACAACGCAAATGAGGGAAACAATGTTTGGGCATTCATCTTGCCTTTCACTCCATCCATGCGGTATATAACAGGATCCTTTTTTGTATTCACATGATTTTCAATATGGCTATGGAGCATAGAAAAGAACCCTTGTTCAAAGGAAAACCCAGAATCAAAGTAGCGACTCTACTCTACTGTGGTAGGTTATATATATATATATATATATAATTAATGATTTAAAATAATATTTATTTTAAATCAAATTAAAAAAAATATAAAACATTAAATTCGTCGACAGTTAGAAGGCATAAACAATGGTAGGCTCAGTGGTCAATACAAAAACACACAATCCATGCACAGTAAGAATGAAAAAAATAATGTGCAAGCTAGTGACATTCAGAAACTAGGTTTAAGCTAAGAATTAGCTATGATTATTTACTTTCATTGTATCAGCTGAAACATAAATAATATAGGCAAGAATTTATGAACATACCTGTGATCACCAAGGTGCATAGACCAGACATACCAGGGACCAAACACACCACACTAGCAGACTAGACACAAAATAGTGGAGTAACCTGCAAGCGCCCTTAAATAAAATTAGGGGAAAATGCATAGTTGTTTCTGAAGGGATTTTTTTATTCGCAAGAAATTTTTTCCACACCCGCAACTGCCCATCTCGTGAACGACATCTCAAATCCTAAATTCTATTTACTAAAGGTGTTGATAATTGTGGTGGTTGTTGAGATCTGTACATACAGGTGAACATATCAGTTAAGTTGATGTGGCACATATGACGCAATGGTAAGTGTATATTTTTGTTGACCACTGTATATTTGTTGAGAAAAAGTGGGTATGACAACAATACTCCTTCAGGACCAACTCAACCTGAACACCAGCATGAGTTTCCTTTTCCCCTAGGTTCGAGGTTAGTTATAATGGATTGTTTCTATGCCTGTCAATTGAGTTTCAATTTTCTATAAGCCTGTCTTATGAAACTATTAACTTTATTATCTATACTTGCATTCAAATGTTTAGATAAATTTTCAAATTTTTGTTTTCAATTTTATTGTATTATTATTTATTTGTATTTATAATATGCAATACTTGTAATTTGAAAATTCCATATATTTTGGTGACTTAAGTAATTTGTTTGATAGGTTGAGATTATGATAAAAATTGAAAGTTATAATGGTAAAAAAAATAAAAAGTTTAATAAGTTATATATATATATATATATATAATTTCATTACGATGTGTTTTTTTGGTGTAGGATTTAATGAATATTAATTTAAAAAAAATCCAAAAATATTATATTGTATTACAAAATGACAAAAAAATTTACAATGAATTTTGATGAGGAAGAAAACTTACAATGAATTTTGATGATGTAACGTCCTCGACCCTCTGACTGACGAAGAGGATGCTACCATGCCATTAACCATTCGAGCAACTAGCCCAATGAACATGTACATACATGTAATACTAAAATAAAATGCTTTGAAGTATACATGCAGAGATGCATAATTATTCAACATACAGCGGAAACAAAACCATACATTCAAGCATTCAACATGTTCATCATAATTCATTAAACAGTAAATATAATTGCAAAGATTGAATAGACAAGAATACTTATCTTATCAAGAATTCGTCCCGCAACCAGCTACGTCGCTGCAATGCTCCATCCAACCATAGGCCAGTGTGCTCCTTAATCTCTCAGCAACACTGCCACCCCCGAGCTGGGCAGGATTCCCCAAGGAATAAGGAACAAGTAGGCTTACACATAGCCAATGATACACAAATAAGCCAAGCCAACACAGTTGGGTTTATCAGGCCATCAACAAATCAGCGAAGCCAACACAGTTGGGTTTATCAGGCCATCAAGGAGCTGGGAAAAGATGAATGCTAAGCTGGTGAGCTCATTGAAGAGCTAAGGACACTTACACCAGAACTAGCCTGACTTCTAGGACATGCACACACACCCAACACAAGGAAATCAGTCCCTTCTCTGCTACACAGTCCATCAGGCCCTGAACTCCCTTCCAGTGCTATTCAGGGGTTGTGGAGAAGAAAGTCAGCCCTCTAGATCTGTCTATGTGGCTCCTAAACAAACTAGGTTTATCAAGCAAACCAAGCCCTCATTCCCACTCCAACACAGTCCAAAGACCAACCACTGCCACAGGGACTTCAATTAGTGAACCTCTCACATAGCACGTGCGATCGTGGGATATTAAAGAATACCCGTAATTTCGAGAGATATTGACCCAAAATGTTTTTGTTGAAACCCCCTCCCAATACTTAAAACCTCCTCCCTACCCCTTTTTATACCTCAATCCTTATAAAACACCCTACCCACCCCCACCTTAAACCCCTCATCCCCCCAATACTTGCAATATATTGGTTCGATTTTTGATAATTCTAAAACCCACAATATGAACTAACGTGATAGGATATTGGCCAACAAGTGAAGCCCCCGTGACCACTGCATACACGCAGCAAAACAAGCGATTCACAACTTGGACGGGAAAATCCAATTCTTGAGTCGTTCTTGGCCCTATCATGGCCAAAACGACTCAATAATAGCCACAACAAACCAAAGCGAAAAAGAACCCACATGAAAACACAAATCGTGGGGAAAACAATAGCCTTGATCTCAACATTGAAGCAACAGGGAATACATAGCCCGAAATGGAAGAAGAAATCAGACTCTCAGCCTAGATAGGGGAACATAGACTCAGACCATAAAATCGGTATGGAAAACACACCCCCACAACAGAAATCATGAATGGATCATTCACAGAAAAATCATGGATGACAGAAAATGGCTCCCCAGCTCGCTGCGTGAGGAAAATGATGAAGAATCCCAACCTATGCGTGAGGAAAATGATGAAGAATCCTGACCTGTGCATGAGGAAAACAACCCTAGCCTATGCGTGAGGATGGGCAAAACAATGGAATAATGGAGAATCGAAGAATTCCCCATAGAATCCTGTGCTTTCCTTGCCCACGTGAAGTGAAAGGGTCTACTGGTGGGGTGTGCGTGTGGGCAAGGGCTGACAGTCCTGCCACACACCACTGCCCAACAATAACTACCCCAACTAACAACAGAAGTTTTAATGTGGTAGTTGACTGGCGAGACAAGGAAAGGTGAGCAAGTCAAAAGGGTGGGTGACAACTAAATGGGTTTAATAGCTGACACATGGCTTTTCCCCATTGGTTCAAGGTTTAATAATTCCCCCTCCTTATCCTTAGGAAAATCATGCCCTTTTCATCATGGTTGCATTGACATAGTTGGTTGGGGTTCATTTTAATTAAGATGCATAAGTACATGATGCCAAAACTATAATGTGTCGTATAGCACGATATACCATCAGCAACGATCTTCAATCGCCGAAACATAACACTACCAAATCAATGGTGGGGCTTTTGCCTTTAGCTCCACACCACGATTAATTA
>LPNX011162944.1:303760-335696 GCA_001517045.1 Pseudotsuga menziesii | reverse complement strand
ATATAATTTGTAATTGGCTTTTTGAAATTTATGTATAATTTTTTTTTTACAATTTAGATGATGTTTATTTAAATTTGAAAGGTTTTAAAAATATTTTTTAAAATATTTGTAGTGTTAAATAATGATCTAGATTTAAGTTAACTATGTTATTATGTTTTTAAAATTTTTTATTTAGTTTTTTTTATCAATAAAAGAAAATGTGAAAATTATGTGTTTTGTTTTTATTTTTTCAATGAAAAATGGATAATAATTTATTTATTTTTTCTCAACAAAATTTATATCCATAATTAAATCAATTATTATATTATTTAAGTGTTTATCACATTAAATTAATGATTACATTATTTGAATGTTTATAGCATTTGGAATACACCATAATCTTTGAAAAAAACTAAAAAAACCTTTTTACATAATATATTCTCTCCAACATACAACTAAAACAAACTCTTATGGATACCCTGCAAAGCCATGTGTGGTTATTCTATGCATTTTTCATGGCTCTAGAATCCTTAATGATTTTTTCCACTGACTATGTTCAAGATGTCACAAACCTATAAATTCATAAATAAAATAAAAAATTAAATTTATATTTACCATTCTTACTCGTTGCAAATGTCCTTCTTAGTCGTAACCTATTTTCTTATTTGTTTAACTAAATCTTTTTAATTGTTTGACAACATGTTTATCGTCTACTTGGTGTGGATTCAAAAGACATCTTGGTCACAGCTCTTAACAAGGTGATGTAAACGGTTTAAATCATTGAGTTTGCTTGTCTAAGATTTAAAATCCTATACCTATGGACCTATACCTACCTACACTTGGTGTGCATAATGTTTTAGTGTTCAAGCTTAAGTTCTAACTTGATTTCATAAGGTATGATAAGGGGTTCAACCTTATGGTTTACATGCGATGGGGAAAAAGTGTGATGAGGTGACTTAAAGATAAAGTTTAAACCATGGAATAAGGATCTTAGCCAACGTGTTTTACAAGCAAACAGGTGATGGTGTATGGTATGAATATAGTTTAAAGTTGATGCTATGGCATGGCATGCATCCATGGGAGAAGGTGGATGGACACAATGATAATGAAGGGGTTTGAAGCGTTTTTAATGACATTGTCCTAAACCATGTCTGTGAGTTGACAACTTAGCCATACAATTTAATAGACAAGGATTGTACACATGCGTTTTGGGGAGAGCTAGATCTTGACCCTCCACTTGTACTTGATCTGAAAAGTTTCAATGCAGAGGTTTTGTAGGGTTTAATACTACATCCATACTATCATGAGAGTTTTCGTTTGTTTGTTACAATGGTGGTTTGGAGTTGGTTCTCAGCCGCCCCATGGTGTTGCACTACCACCAGGATTTCCCTCCATGGTATATAATAATTGTTTTGGTTGTAACACTGCGACTTTGAGTTTTTTTTAGGGGTTTCCTGTTAGTGATTAATGGATGTGTGGCTTCTCTACACAATCTCATCCATCCTTTACTCATCGTGTGGATTTTAAAAGGACTCAGTTGTTCTCCTTCGATTTCAGGAAGAGGCTTTCCAAGGCCGCAAGTTTTACAACAGGTAAACAGTTAGTTTTATAAACTTTATTTAGTTAATGATTTTTCTTGTAGTTTTTCATGAATAGATAACTTAATTTTGTTTGTGCTAGGAAGAGGAAGAGAGGGTAAATAGGAGGAGCAAACCCATGGCCCTCTACGAAATTAATGAAGGTAAAATTTCTCATCTCTATCAACTAGTTTATTAAAAATAAATGATTTCATTTTCAGGATTTAAGAGAGGTTTTAATTTCAAGACTTTCTTATAAATCCTAAGATTTAAGATTGGATAATATTAGCTGTGCGGTTATAAATCCTAGATCTTAACTCAATTTTATTATCGTTGAGTTTGCAAACAAATATGTGAACTAGATGTTTTTAATTAGATTTGTTAATTAAATATTTTGTTGGTTATTGGTTGATAGAACGTGCTTTATTAGTTCTATTTTTAATTAATTATTTTCTTTAGATCCATCCAGTTCTGGGTATGGAAGCCCGAAACAGAGAATAGGGACAATGTATTCATATTAACTTTAAAATACAGGTAAACTCTGTGTAGAATCCTTCGACTCATGGAGGAATGCGATTTGTTTATTTTACTTAGATCTATATTGTCATTTTTCTTTGAAACACCATACGTCTTACTGAGTTACATTAATTGATTGTTTAAAACAAAGGTTTATTAATATTATTCAGATATAATACTTCTAAGGAAGCCTTTTGACTCTACTTAGTGTGTATGTGATTATTGCTTGCAATATGAACATATTCAATATAAACATACTTAAAAAAAAGATTTGTAAAGTTATCTAGACTTGTATTTTGAAGAAGAGAAGAGATTTATGTGAGGTGTCTCTCGAATATTGCTATTAAGTATGAGATTTATACATTATAAGGTTTGATCTATAGTGGATGTAGCTTAACATAGGAAAACATTGTAGAGAGGATTAATTTACCATTAAAATTTCTACATAAGAAAGAGATCTATGATTTCTATATTATGTACATAAGTAATTAACTGATAACGACTTATAAACTAAGAATATATCATTAAACGAGATGAAAATAATATTAATGGATACATGGTAAAATTCTCAGTTTATAATGGACTTAAAATTTAAATATACTTTCAGACTGTGATTATCAATACTAAAACAATGAATAAATTTAGTGAGGAACCTACGACCATTGTTGGGAAAACAGAATTGAAGCTATCATTCCTCCCAACCAACTCCTAGAGAGGCCAAAACTTACTTGGTCGAGAACCCTCGAGCCTATTTGCTGAACCACAAGGAAAAATTCTGATTAGTGTACCATCTCTTTGCATCAATAGGTTATTTCCCCATCCATCGCCAGCCTCCTGCTTATTCAATGGACATACTATTTTATAGTATTTTTCATAGAACTTGTGGATTTATGATCCTCCTTCTCTTTAGGGCTCCATAAGGAGTCTTGACCTAGTTTTGGGGAAGATGCCTCTTGCATCACTTAAGTTCTCTAAGTTCTCACTCAACAATTTTCGCCATTTGTCATTTCCCTTGTGGGTCATTAGACACTCTTTTAACACCTACTTCAGTTGAGATTCCTCTTGGTATTTTAATTATTCCAATAATAATAATCCATTACATTTCATTTTGACTTTATTGTCAAAATAAAAACATAAATATTCAAAGTAATAAATAATTAAACAATTATTTGGTGTATTACACAAGGCCTCAAGGCCTAAAGACTAGATACAAAGCTCAATGGATACCCTTGCAAAGTCATCAAGGGATTAAGGCCCAAGTTTTCTCCATCAAGCATGTCTAGGGCACCCAATTTATATCCTCTTGGTGGATAGGGATACCCTCAAGAGATCATGTGTGATTTTTCAACGTGATGTTGTTGGCCCTACCTACCCATATCCAAACTTGGAGGAAAATGATACTCTTATGAGATCGAGAGTGAGGCTTCAAGGTGTTGTTCTTAAAGTAGGATACCTAATTTTTTTTTTGTATGCCATAAGTATTAGTTTCCTCTCTTATCCATGTCTATGGTCCCACAATGTAATATCCCAACAATTATTACATTTTTAAAGAATTTGATTATTTATTTTTATATATTTTGACAAATAAAGTCAAAATGAATTAATTGGAATTATCATTATTAATTAAATAATTGAGAGGAATCAGAATTGAAGTAGTCTTTAAAAGAGTGTTTGTCGACCCACAAGGGGAAATGATAAATGGTGAAATTTGATGAGTAAAAATTCAAGTGATGCAGAAGGAATCTTACCCAAAATTAGGTCGAGACTCTTTGTGGAGCATTAATGAGCAAGTGGCTCATAAATGACAAAGTTCTACGAAAAATACTATAAAGTATTGTTTCGATCAAATAAGCAAGAGGATTACAATGGAAGGAGAAAGGATCTAATTGATGAAAAGAAAGATATTGTGCATTGATCATAATTTGGCCTTTTGGTTCAACAAACAGGCTCAGGGATTCTGGAGCAAGTAAGTTTGGATGCTCTAGGAGTTGGTTTGGAGGAATGACATCTTCAATTCTATTTTTACATCAGTGGTGACATGTTCTTTACCAGTTTATCTAATGCATTGACCTAGTTATTTATATTCTGAAAGTAGATTAAATTTCTTACTACTTTCATAAATAGTAAATACGCAGAGGTGTTAATTAGTTTCTCTTTTGGCATGTTAGATTGTTTATTACCTTATAAACTTTTGTTATTTTATAATTTAAGTATGCACATAAATTTTAGGAATCGCAAGTCCTATTATTATGAAGAAAATTCAATTTTAAACTATATAAAACCCTTTACAGACTGCCATAATTGTAGGTTAAATAGCTAGAGTCGGGAGGCTTCTTTTCAAAATTACAATACAGATACAACAAACTAAGAATCTAAACATGAGTTCAATTAATAAAATCTTCAATTTTTACAGTTCTTGAAACTAGCTTCCGTCCAACCAGTATGACCAACCAAATCCATATCATAACCAACATTTAACATACAAATAAGAAATTTATAACCAAAACCAATATGGTCAAGTGCCAACCTTTCAAATTAAAGGTAAAAATACTCTATAGTCTCCTTTTCCAAAACCACAATGGGTTTTCCAGTCGCAAAGCATTTACTAGATTCAAACGATTACAGTATACCCTGCAAACATATCTTAAAACAAACCACAAAGGCCAAGAAACACTCTTTTCCAAAATCAGAGTTGAGAAAACTTGGATCGCATTCAATCAACTTGTAATTGGGAAAGGATTTCATACATTTTCTTCTGCAGAGTAGATCCCCAGTAAAGGGGAGAAGCCACGCCATATTTGCATGCATGCACACAGGACACTAGTGTCAAATGGATCGGGGTAATAAATTACGATATTAGTTTAAAATATCAAGTTCTTAATCCTCTTACCTCGGAACGGAGCAGTGGAGGAATGGAAGGATGTGAACCCCGTGCTTCTCAAGCATGAATTTTTCAACCTCATTTATAAGTTTAAAGGTTATCTGGTAAACAATCAACAAATACCAACATTTAAAACCTGCTTAAAAGGAGAATTCATCTGTAAGTAAGAGAAAAATATTTAAAACCCTAAAACCTATGTTTTTCAAACGAATGCTTACCGATTGGATGAATTATGGGACATAACGACGAGGGAAAAGCCTACTCTCAATTCATCCAATCAATAGAGTAACCTCTCCTTGGTCTTCTTTGCCTCGCTTGTCAAACAAAGAAATATTTTGTTAAAGAGTTTGAAATCAAATTAAAAATTGATAAATACAGATTGGTAGAGAGTTTTACCTTCAATATCTCCATTCTTTCTTTGGCCAATGCAAACCAAAAAATTAGGATTCAGTCTTCCTCTATTTCCTGCAAAAAATCTTATATAATAGAGTTCCAAAACATAAGCAAAATGTTTACCTTTCCTTCCTATTAAACTTGCGGTCCTAGGAAGCTCATCCATCAAATACTAAAGGTAGGTACACCTAGATCCTTACACCTTACCACACAGAATCTGAAATAGATAAGACTACGCAAAGGTTGAAACTTGGTCAAAACTGGCTAATAAAAATACTAATAGCACAACGCAATTATTTGTTAATCGAGCATGTCTATAATAGTCATCCCTGGAAGCAAGTTAAAAGAAAACAAAGCACAACCATGCAGTAAGGAAATATAGAAGGAAACCATCAAGCAACTACCACAAGGAAACAAAGAACGAAAACCTCCACGATCGATTAATTGCAATGAAATCGACATAAAAAACCTAAAAGTTCTTTCAACGTTGTGGATCACGTGGAGTACATATGTAGGTCTAGGCTCCATCTTCTCTTCTACATAAAACATTTAAATCCTGCCTTCAACATTAAATTGGCATGGTTGCGCTGTCAAATCGCAAGACATGGCTAAGGACAACATAAAACCTCATTTAAACCCCCTCTTAATTCTTTAAACTTGTCATCCACTCACATGCAACCTCTTTAACCCTTGTGACTCCCTTAGGTCATATACCATACTTTAGCATATGGTGTTTCACCATAGTACTTTAGCATAGGGTGTTTCACATCACATGTATATCTTACAAGGCATATACAACCCCTTTTATAATCATTTCACCTTATCTAAGTGGGGTAAACAATAAAAGAAATCCTTATCATTATAACCTTAAATACATAATAAAAGTTAGTCACGGCGTAGGACTTGAGTCCAGGGCTTAGGAGTTAATCCTTGTTAAATAAAATAGACATTTCGTTTTAACAATAACATATCACCTTCTTGTAAAACTGTGATTCAGGAATTGTCATAGTTGAAGTTATTGTCAGACAGACGATAACTCATGTCTTATTAAATATAACAAATTTAATTAGAATTATTCATGTAGAAGGTAAATATGAACTTATGACTAAGAATATTCTTTACGACATTAAGTTATAAATTATAGATAAAAATATTTTTTTATGGTGTATCTTTGGGTTCGTGTCACACGACCCATCCTTGGTTCTAAAAACCTTATAATGGTGCCATGTTACAACTTGGAGTCCAAATATCCTACATAGAGGCCATGTGTTGTAGGTTAAGGGTTTATTCATGGCCCTTAAGTTTCAAAGGTTACATTTTAGGGCTAATTATAATGTTTCATCACTCTATCTTGGTTTAGGCCTCAATACTTACATATAGTTCTCAAAATACCACAATTAATCCAATATTATTTATTGAATGTGAAGGATATCCTTGAGAGTCAATTTTTGTGTGTCCAAGGCATTGTTATTAGCATTGGAAGCACAAAATATCCCTTTAGGGACTAATTCCTAGGTTTCCTCCGTCCACCATGTTCAAGGCCTTGTGAACAATACCTTGTGCTCAAGAGTTCATAATGGTGTTCACATCACCATTTTGAGGTCAAACATCCCCTTGAGAATTCATGCATTTTATCTCAAGGAATCATTCTTGGGACTATATTCCATTAATATGCATTTAATGGATCAGGATCATGAATTGTCTACCAACCATGTCCAAGTCCCTAAGACACATACTCTGGGCCAATTATATGCTAGATAGGTTGATGTGTGGTTGATCAAGTGATTGATCTTTAACCTAAATGCATATACATTTACTTTACGAAATAAGGCCTTGATTTCCTTCCTCAATCATGTTCAAAGCATAGATACTCATACCTATTATACAAAATGTTCTAATTCCACGTGTATCCCCACTTGAAGTAGAGGATAATCTGGAGAGGTCTTAGGTGGTGGTTTGAGGTATTGTTAATGGCCATGAGTACCTATAATATTTATTTGGAGTTATATCTCCACATATCCTCCCCAAACCATGTAAAATTCCTTGAAATCCATACATACTACTCAAAATATTACAATGGATCCATTAGCTCCACTCAAAAATAAAACGATACCCTTTAGAGGTGCTATGTTAAAACTTGAGTTGTTTCTCTAAGACTTAGATAATTAGAATATTCCTTTATGGACTAAGTTTTAGGTTTTCTCCCCCAACCTTTCTCTCATATCCAAAACCCATGCATAATGTTAAACAACATTTTAGTGTCATCAACATCCCACTATTGGGTGAAGGGTATCTTTCAGATGCCATTTCTAGTGGGTTGAGGTGTTGTTCTTCGCTCTCTATGCATAAAAGTTTATTTTAGAGTGTAGAGCCAATATTTTATTTATATACCATGGTCATAATCCTAAGACATGCATCTAATTTCAAAGCCTTCTAATGTAATTAATATTCCCACTAAGAGGTGAAATATTCCCTCGATAGGTCATGTGTGGTAATTCAAGCCATTGATATGGGCCTTGCATGTATAGAATGCTCCTTTATGGCTTAAGTCCTAAGTGTCATCCATTTACCATGTCAAAGGCATTGATACCAATGTTTATTGCATAGTTTTCCCTAATAGAATTGGTTTATCAACTCATACATCAAGGATACTCTTAAAAGGTCTTGTATAGTCATTTGAAGTTTCTTTCTTGAGCATATATTCCTAGATAGTTCCTTTAGGATATAAAGTTCAAGTTTCATCCCTTGTCCATTTCTAGGGCCCCAAGACTCACGCCTAGTCCTTAAAACCTTGCAAATTACACCCATATCCCTATTCTAAGGCCAAGGATCCCCTTGAGAAGTCATTCCTTGTGGTTGGAGGTGTCTACATCTCTATTAGCCTTGAATCCATGAAAGCATCACTTTATGCCTAAGACTTGCCTTCCTCCCTTAACCATGTCGATGAATCTTATTCCCATTTGTACTTATCAAACTTTCATAATAGTATTTATCATGGGGTCTTCATTTAGTGAAAATATGTCATAGCGCCTTCGTTCGTGAGATATTAAAGAATACCCCTAATTTCACTAGATATTGATAATTAATTACAAAAAACCTTTTGTTGATCCTCCCTCCCGATACATATTTCCAAATAAAAAGCTCCTATTTTACAATATATTCTTTATTTTTACTAGAAGCCTCTTTTTATACCCCCAAATACCTATAAACCTCCAATACCCTATTCCTCGCCCTCCAATACCTACAATATATTGACCTTATTTTTAACAATTAAAAACACCCCTTTATGAATGAACGTGATAATATATTGCTCAACAAGGTATTGATATACACACACACATAGGCTAAGAATACCCTCAGAAATCCATATATAGTGGTTTGAGGTGCTTTTATCGTCTATATATATTTAGAAGATTCCTATAAGATTAAAGGTAGAAGTTTCTTCCCCCAACCATGTATAGGGCCTCAAGACCCTACATAATTCTCAAACCTTCCTAATGAAACTAATACCCATCAAACAATTCGATGATTAATTATTACTATTAATAAATAACTATCATTCAAACCATTAAATTTCAATTTAAAACACTTTTATTATCATTTTTATAATCTTAATAAATTAAAATTGATTATCTTTGATTGTCTTTAATAATAATGTTGTAAAAAACATATATTTATTTATTTGAAGTGACAATATTATAAAAAGTAAACAATTGAATCAATTATCTATATATGTTGGGGGGGTATTTAGAAAAAATAATTACTAGGCATTTTCTTTTATGGTTGGTGTAAACTCTCATAATTAAAATTATTTGTAAGTGTACTATCACCACTTATATCTCCATATTAAAACCATACAATATAAGTGGGGCTAACTTGTGTCTAGAAAGATGGACCTAAGCTAGTTATTAAAACCTAATAATGATACCAATTTCCATCAACAAATTTAATAAGCCCAACATAAGAAATTTCAATTGAATAATGAAATGTCAATTTAAACAAGCCAAATAAATAACAAACAAAAGTTTGAAATAATAATAATAAGCTCCTAAAGTTATTTATTAAGATAGATTATTTTTTATTATAACGTTTTGGTTAGAGAATGGATAAATGATGTATGGGTTAGTCAAAAGTTTATTAGTATGCCTCCTAAGAAAAGTTTGAAAAAATAGTAATATGCTTGTAAAGTTGTTTATGAAGATAGAATATTTTGTATTATAACAGGTTGTTGGACAATGGTTAAAGAAAGTAAGGGTTAGCCACTTAGATATTAGTGGGTTAGTCGCATCAATCATGGATAATTATATTGAACTATAATCTACTATGTTTGACTATAATAAGACATAGTCAACCATAGTAGTTAGGGAGATAATGGATTAGTGGTCAAGCCATATTAGTAAGATTGTTGGTGGGTTTGTGAGTTAGTAATTGATGGTTAGAAAGTGTGTTGATTGGTAGGTCAATGATAATGAGGTTAATAGATTACTGGTTAGAGTTATTTGAGTTTATAATAAGATAATGCCAAACTCAATAAAAAATCTAACTCTGAAAGACAACCATGTAAGAGATAGATATAGTGTACAATGGTAATGACAAAAAATAATTAGACCATAAATTTGTTACATCTAATACATCCTATATGAATGTTAATAATAAATCAACATTCATTTTTCAATTTTTACTTTTATTAGTTAATTTTAACTATAACATTGTCCTTTTGAAATAACTGAAAAATAAAGTTGTGAAAACCTATAAATACCACATCCAAATGACATTTTAATTTGGAATTAAAAAATATAAATACCATATCCAAATCACATTTTAATTTGGAATCAAAATTAATAAATATTACTAAAACATTTAATTTAATTTATGTATTTTATGAATTTTAATATTAAAAAACCTTTACACGTTATTTTTAAATAATCAAATTGTATTTTTATATACATTATTTTTGCCAATAAATTAGTTCCAAAAATGTCTAAGAAATTTTAGATTACCTAAATTATGTTTTTTTTAATTAAAATTCTTTATTTAGATCATAAACATTTATAATTATTAATTAATTTAATTAATATACTTTTACCCATAATTTTAATTTTGTTTAAATTTAACTAAAATTACAGAAATTGCTATTATGCCATGAGAAGGTAAACGAGGATTCTCGTATCAACAAATTTGGTTTTTGTTTCGATCACTTTATAGTTGTACTACAAGTCCACAGTAGACAAGCGACATAGTAGAGCAAAAATCAAAATCTTGCGGACACTGATCACATTAACATGAAATTATCCTTTTTAGTATCAAATCACATATTTAACCAATAAGATAAATCAATTTTATTTTAAATTTAAATTAAAATATTCCAATTCTAAAGTTAAATATTAATATATAAATTTAAATTGAAAGTGAGATGTTTTTAAATATTTAAGGATTACATAATCCTCACATAATACTCTCTCTTTGGGAGTTATAATACTTTTATCGCTACTTTATAATATTAATAATTAAAAATTGGTTATTTTGATTGTTTGTCAATATTAAAAGTCCTAAGTATTTATTTTTTAAATAGTATTAAAAATAAATAATTTAATTGAATTTATTTGTTAAATAGTGTAAAACTAAGAAATTGAATTTGTTGTGATTGTAATGTAAAAAGTCTTAAAGTCTTAAATTATCCTTGATCATTTATTTGAATGAAAAAAATTATAAATAATTAATTCAAATTATAATTTACAAAACAATTATTTGTGAAATGGTTATGTTTATTGTGAAAATCCTGATAAATAAATCCTAAATGTATATTCCCATGTGACAAATAATTATTAGAACCATTTTATGGTACTTTTCAACATGACATTTCTCTTAACATACACGATTAAATACATAATTTCCAATAAACATTTACACCATATTAACACCACAAAATACAAATTAATAATACTCACATAATACTCTCCCTTTGATAGTTATAATACTTTTTTTCGCTACTTTATAATATTAATAATTACAAATTTGTTATTTTTATTGTTTGTCAATATTAAAAGTCCTAAGTATTTATTTTTTAAATAGTATTTTTTTGTTGTTGTAAATATAAGCATTGTATTATTGCAAAAAACCCGCTTTACATGGTGAAACACAAAACTGGGTTACTAGTGCCCAAGTCTTCCCCGGCCTTGCCCTTACGACACCGATTCAGACCATAAAACTTCCCAACTCAAAAGAGGGAGATCCCCGACTGTGCAGGGTTCAATCCCGAAGTTACATACATTGCCGCAGATCCCTCACTGGTTTGTTTCTCTCCCTCACGTTCTAGAGCTACCACTTCTTGAGACCCTTTTGGGCAATTCCTCCCAAAATGACCATACTCATGGCAGATTCGGCAGCGAAAAGGCAATTGCTCATATTCTATCTGCTGAATCCACTCCTCATCATCCCATTTCAGGCTAACAGCCTCTGGGAGATCCTTCGAAAGATCCATGTAAACACATATGCGTGTAAACGCTGTGTACCTCTGGATCCGAGTTTGCTCGACTACCTTCACAAATTCACCTATTGAGTTGCCAATGTCTCTTAGGATTTCCATGTCCCAGTACTCACTTAGGAGCCTTACTAGTCTGATCCATATCGGAGCAACTGTTAGATCCTCCGATTCCGGGTTAAAGCGCTCCCACTAGGGGCAGAGGTAAAGACCGGCTGAAAAAAAGAAATAAGGGCCCCCCTCCAGGACTCTATCTCGATCCTCCTGATTAAAGAAGATTATGGGGGAGAAACCTTTTGCTCCTAGCTGAAGATCATAGTGGCCTTTTGACTTCCACATGCTTTGGATCCATCGCACCAGATCCTTCTCCTTTGGCCATACATCCTCAAATTTTCCAATTAGGGTTTTTTTCTTTCAATGTATCAATCTTTCCACGGATTAAGTCCGATCGAATCTGGATTGCCGGGATCGTTTGAGCCCTTGGAAGGCAGCCTCCCTGACCTGGCTTCCTGCCCTTGCCATGCCCATCCTTCTCTTCGTCCATATTATTATTGCCTCCGCTGGGCCCTTCAGAGGCATGACCTCGAACTGAAATGGTCACCA
This sequence comes from Pseudotsuga menziesii, assembly GCA_001517045.1. Taxonomy (NCBI): domain Eukaryota; kingdom Viridiplantae; phylum Streptophyta; class Pinopsida; order Pinales; family Pinaceae; genus Pseudotsuga; species Pseudotsuga menziesii. The sequence continues at coordinate 323,266 of LPNX011162944.1, read as the reverse complement.
TGGAACTTAGGGGGTTTGTAGCCCCCGTTCTCCGCCAAAACCCGCTCAGAGCGTCTCCCCAGATCTCACTGTACCATCCAAAATCACAAAATATTTTCTTCTAGATGGGTTTCTACGTTAAATGTTGCCTCTGTGTGTATTTGATGAATATGGTTCTGAATAGTATTAAAAATAAGTCATTTAATTGAATTAATCATGTGAATTTATTTGTTTAAATTGTGTAAAACTAATAAATTGAATTTGTTGTGATTGTAATGTAAAAAATCATAAGTTAGTCTTGATCATTTATTTGAATGAAAAAAATTATAAATAATTAATTGAAATTATAATTTACAAATAATTATTTGTGAAATTGTTTTGTTTATTGCGAAGATCATGATAAATAAATCCTAAATGTACATGTCCACGTGACAAATAATTATTAGCACCACTTTATGGTACTTTTCAACATGACATTTCTCTTAACATACATCATTAAATACATAATTTCCAATAAACATTTACACCATATTAACACCACAAAATATAAGTGGTGCTAATACCACCACCTTAACACCAAAAAATTGTAAGTGGTGCTAATAGCCCCACTTTAACACCATAAACTATAAGTGGTGCTAACTTGTGGTGCTAAAAGATGGATTTTCTTGTTGTGTTACTTAGCAAAGCAAAAAAATTCTCTAAACTCGGGCGATAAACTGTAAAAAAAAGTTAGATGGGTATGGAGTAGGTCTTCTCCCGCGTAAAATCATGAAATAGAAATCAGATGGGTCTGCAGTAGGTATTCTACGGCGTAGCATCAACAAATGGGCCCAATGTTTAAGCTTAATCACTAGCAACCCGTTTACACTCGTGCCAAAATAATGAAAATGTCCTCAAATTTTCTAAAAATGACACCCACGTAGCCCTTAGCCAAGACAAAGCACTGAGGAGGATAACCAATAACACAATATCAATGAGAGAGAACCCATTCCTTTAGGGTTTGGTGTCCCATATTCCTTCCAGCAAAGAGGGCTATAAATGCTCAAACCAATAGCGAGACGACATCACTCATTGATGCATCCCCTCTAAGCACTGGATCAATGGGAATGCCCTTATCTTTACACAAGATTTGGAGAGAAACAAAAGGCCTCAGGAAAATCACGATGATTATAAAGAAAACCTTTAGGATGCTTCCAAGACAAGCACGTGATTCCACTTCTCCCTCCACCATGTTTCTCAGATAAGCCTCCCATTCCACTTCCCTCTCCACCGTGATACTCATACAAGCCTCCAAGTTGCTGCTCAAACAAGCTGACCATGCTTAAACAAGCCCCAAGCTATATGAAATATTTCAAAATGTAACAATCCATATTAAAATTAATATTTTTATTTTTATTTTACATATAGCATTAACTTAATCTAGCTCAATGGGTTAGCTCAAGTGGTTGAGAATTGTTTACATTAGGAGAACGTCTTGGGTTCAAATCTCTGGGTGGTTGTGCAAGGGCCTCAACTCCATCGGGTTAGGCCCCATAATCAGGGCTTTCTCTTTAATAGTGTTGGAGCATTGGTGAAAATGACACTGTAGAGTATAGAAATGTCAAAAATATTAAATTACATCTAAGTTTAAATAGAAAATGTGGTCCAAGAAAGATTTAGAAGTTAAAAGAAAATTAAGATACTATAAAGAGTTCATTAACCTTAATATTAAAGATCAAAATTATCTCTAGGTTTTAATTAGCTAAAAATAAATAAAATTATTGTAGCCAAGTCTCATGAGCTCCATTGCTAAACATGGCGTTGGTAAATTCCTAAAACACCCTCATATCTCTCTCTCTCTCTCTCTCTATATATATATATTTATTGATTATATTTAATTTTATGAAAAGAAAAATCAAAATCATTTATATTTCATTTTAACTTTTATAGAAATCCAAATTTAAAATAAATCCACAACTAATGAAGTGGATAGGCTTTTAGATATGATACATACTATGGGCTTTATTGAGCAGATCAATAAGATCAACCCAAGTATACAACCAAGATTCATTTCATGGTGGTCCTATATTGTTATGCTTAAATGCATCTTGGGGTAGCAATAATGTTTATTTTTAATTATTAAATAATATTTGTTTTATGTTTATATTGGTCAATTTAATGTTTATTTGGTATTTAGTTTAATGTTTAGTCTTTGTTTAATCTTGTTCACAAGGCACTTTACTTGTGGTTGTACTAGTCACAAAGAAGATTCCTTTTATTTGGAGTATTGTAAATTTACAACTAATTAAGTCCATAGGCATTTATATATTATCTCATATTATGGGCTTTCTTCATACGATCAAGAAGATTAATGAGTCTAACTAGCACACAACCAAGATTCATTTCATGGTAATCCTATATAGTTATGCTTAAATGCAGCTTGATTAAGATTTCATTAAGATTTGCTTAATTGATGGTTAAAGAAAGGGTTACAAATAATGTTATTTTAATTATTAAATAGTATTTGTTTTATGTTTATATTAATCAATTTAATGTTTATTTCATAATTAGTTTAATGTTCAATCTTTGTTTAATCCGAGTTCACCATCCACTTTACTTGTGGTTGTACTAGTCACAAAGAAGATCCCATTTATTTGGAGTATTGTTAATCCACAACTAATTAAGTCCATAGGAATTTAGATATTATCTCATATTATGGGCTTTCTTGAGCAAATCAACAAGTTTGATTCTAGTTTAACAAGTATACAACCAAGATTCATTTATGTAAAAGAAAACAATTGAATGGACAGAAGCACTTCGGACAGATTAAATGCCTTCTCATTATTAGACTGAATATAAATAGGAAATACATAGTAGCAATACTATAGGAAAATACTATGGGTGACTAAATACCATGGGTGACTTAACTCATTAACTAACCACAAGTGAGATTAGATTCTTGAACACACCCCCTTAATCTCAATCGGTAGTACATATTCAGCACTGTAAATGCCTAAGTTCTCTCTGTGATATACAAATGCAGATGTTCCCAATTGTTTGGCGAACATGTCAGAAAACTACTCCTTAGAGCCACAAAACAGTAAAGAAATTTGTTTATCATTGACTAACTCACGAATGAAATGATAGGGAGTGTCAATGTGTTTGCTTTTTCTATGAAATACATTATGTTTAGACAACTGTATTGCAGAGCTATTATCATAGAAAATAGAAGTGCGATCTTTTGCAGTGTGTCCCATATCCTTTAACAATCTTCTTAGCCAAACTAGATGGCAAGCTGCTATGGTGGCTTCTACATATTCTGCTTCTGCAGAAGACATGCTCATAATGGGATGTTTCTAAGATTCCCAAGAGATCATATTTATACCCAAATGGAAAGCATAACCAGATGTGATTTTCCTATCATCAAGACTACCTGGAAAATCACTATCAGTGTACCCTGTGAGAGTACTGTCTGGTGTATGAGTGTACCAGAGGCCATATCCAAGTGTGCCTGCAACATATCTCATAATTCCTTTTCCAAATTTCTAGTGAGAGTCTTTGGGAGACTCCATAAATCTAGAAATAAGATTGAAAACATACATCAAATCAGGTCCAGTTGCAGTCAATTACATTAAACCGCCTGCCATTTGTTTATAGAGTGTATTGTTTACTGTTGGTTCATCATCATTCTTCGTTAACTTGGTGCCAAGAGATATGGGGGTTTCTGCGGGTTTACATTTATCCATTCTGAATCTCTGGAAAATATCAGTATCATACTTATGCTGGCAGATAAAAACACCCTTATCAGTTTGAGTAACTTCCATGCCAAGGAAGTACTTCATTAGTCCTAGATCAGTCATTTCAAATTCCTTTTTCATGATTGTCCTGAAATCTTCAAGCATCAAATTACCCGTTTACATCGTGCCATCAACATAAAGACATACCACCAATATTTTACCATGCTCTGTTTTGACATACATAGTGGGTTCATTGCTACTTCTGTTGAAATCATTGTTGATGAGGTACGAGTCAATCCTACTGTACCAAGCTCGTGAAGCTTGTTTTAGACCATACAAGGCTTTTTTCAACTTATACACTTTGTCTTCATGACCTTTGACAGTATAACCAGGTGGCTGGTCTACATAGAATTCTTCTTCAAGAATTCCATTAAGAAAGGCATATTTCACATCCATTTGATACAGATGCCATTGATTTTGTCCTGCAATGGAAAGTACAGCTCTGATGGTATCCATCCTTACTACATGAGAAAAAGTTTCATCATAATCTACAACATACTTCTGTGCATATCCTTTGGAAACCAACCTTGCTTTGTGCTTTTCAAGTTCTCCTTTTTCATTAAGTTTGGTCTTATAGACCCATTTGACTCCCATACTTGTTTTTTCTGCAGGGATATCAACAAGATCCCAAGTCCTATTTTTCGCTATTGCATCAATTTCTTCATTCACGGATTTTACCCACTGTGCATCCTTCAATGCTTCATGAAAATATGCGGGCTGACAGGAGAAGAGAGCATACTGAAGTGGCTCTTCAAGAACTGGAGTCTATTCATATAACTCCCTCAAGCTTCTGGTTTTCTGGTGTTGTGGTGGATTCTTTGCTGCTTCGTCTTGCTGATGCACTTCCAATCTTGGAAGTCTGATGGGTAGATCTGGATGATATGAACATTATTCATGTTGTATTTTTGAAGGATCACTCCAAGATTTGTCTTCAATGAACTTTACATCTCTACTCACCACAACCTTCTTGGTGACATGATTATATAGCTTATATGCCTTATGTTGTTCACTGTAACCAATGAAAATGTAGCGCTCACTCTTCATATCTAACATCTTATGAGCTCATCAGGTATATGCGCAAATGCAACAGAACCAAAAATTCTGAGATGTGCGACACTAGTCTTAGTGTCAATCCATGCTTCTTCAGGAATCTTGTCCTAGACAGTCATCGTGGGTGATCTCTTGAGAAAGTAAACTGAGCATCCAATAGCTTCAGCCCAATACTCATCTGACATATTCTTGTGTGACAACATGCTATGGGCCATGTTCATGATGGTCTGGTTCTTCCATACAACAACTCCATTCTGTTGTGGAGTGTACATGGTGGTGAACTATCTTTGGATGCCATGCTGCTCACAAAAGTATGAAAACTCATGTGAATCATATTTACCTCCACCATCTAACTAGAGTATTTTAATGAACTTTCCAGACTGCTTCTCAGTGAGATCCTTGAACTATTTGAACTTAGAGAAGGTCTCTAATTTGTTTATGAGGAAATAAATCCATGTTTTCCTACTAAAATCATCAATAAAGGTTAGAAAATAAAAACTTCCTCCTATGGATTGGGTTTGCATGTGTCCATAGAGGTATGTATGAACTAACTCAAGATTCTATTTGGCTCGAGATGTGGAAGTGGGGAAACTGTCCCTATGATTTTTACGAGTGATACAATCCTCACAAGTACTGGATTGTTCATGAATAACCGGTAATCCTTTGACCATTGACTATTTGTGCAGGATATTAAGACTCTTGAAGGAAAGATGACCAAATCTACAGTGCCATAACCGGGATTCATCTTGACTGGAAACTGTATGAACTACAGGTTGTGGAAGGTTGGCACTCCTAAGACTGAGAGGAAATATTCTATTCTTGGTCAGTTCAACTTTGGCTATGAGTCCCTTAATGGGAGGTTTATCATGGATAGCACAATATGTATAAAAAAACCGACTATCACACTGGTTCTGAAGTAATTGACCTATGCTGATCAGATTGACATTCAGATGTGGTACGTAAAACACCTAATGAATGAACTTCTTTTCATTTTTATTAGTAAGTACAGGAATAACACCTTTTCCTTTTGCTGGAACCAGAAAGTAATCTCCTAGATTGATTTTCGTGACGACAGAAGAATCCAAACTAGAGAATAGTGACTTGTTACCTGTCATGTGATTGCTGCAACCACTATCTAGTAGCCATAGATCGAAGCTGTAGTCTTCTTCAGTTGCTTGATAAGACATAAACATCTCTTCTGACGATCCTTCTTCTTCTTTGGAGACATTGGCTCTACTATTGTTGTAGTCAGCTTGCTTCTTTCTGCATTCTCGTTCATAGTGCCCATACTTCTTGCAGTAGTTACACTGAACATTGGAATTATTGTTCAATCTCTTGCCTCTCCCCCTCTGACCTTGAGAGTTGTGAGAGTGTTTTGAATTCTCTGAGTGTTCATGACTGTGACTGGTTCTGTCTTCTGTAGCTGGAGACCCTCGACCTCTTCTTCCTCTACCTCGTCCTCCTCTGCCTCGATCTTTGTTGAGGGAATCTTGGGTGCTGAATGCATTGGTCAATGATTCTTCTTCTTGATTGAACCGCACTTCATGAGATAGAAGAGATCCAATCAACTCTTCTAGATTGAACTCAGACAGATCTTTTGCCTCATCTATGGCAGTCACTACCATAACAAACTTCTTGGTGAGATACCAAAGAATATTTTAGACAACGATCTTTTGTTCTAGTGGTTCACCATAGGTTTGGAATTGGGTCACAATACCCGAAACCCTAGTCATGAACTGATCCATATTGTTTGACTCTTTCATCTTCAAACTTTCAAATTGAAGGCATAGGGTTTGTAGTCTTACCGTTTTAACGCGATCAGTTCCCTTGTAGGCCGATGCAAGCAGATTCCAAGCTTGATGTGTGCTGGTAGCTCCGGAGATCCGCAAGAAAATGGATTCCTCAATGCAACTTTGGATCAGCCATGTGGCTGTGAGATCTCGGTCATGACGAGCTTCGAGAGTACTCTTCTGGGAATGATTCATTGTGGCCAAAGCATTCGCATCAGGTTCATTGAACTTGGTTTCCACCATATCCCAACATTTGTTGAGCTGTAGAAATGTCTTCATTTTTATAGACCAAAACTCATAGTTAGTTCAGGTGAGAATGGGTTCAGAGATTGGCTTCAAAGAGCTCGTACTAGCCATGATATATGACTAAAAAAAAATTCCCTAGCTTTTCTCCTTTTTTTTTGCTTTTCTCCCCCTTTTTTTTAATAAAATGGAGCACCGCTCCTTCTTCAATGGCAAAGAGCAGTGAGGGGGCGCAATGCTAACAATTTGTGTAACTTTTGGAGTTTCACCGCGCTTTCCAAGTGCAACAAGAGCAATGGTAACGCTCCTACCTTCCTCACAAGTAGCAGTGGCACCGCTTTTTTACTTTGTGAAATGAGCGGTGGCACCACTTTTCACTTTATGAAATGAGCGGTGGCACCGCTTTTTTACTTTGTGAAATGAGCAGTGGCCTATGTGGGTAACGCTTATCCTGAAAGGAAAGGAAGTGGTGGCCTTCCCATTAAAAAAAAATCAACACTTGGCCTCCAGTAAAAACAAAATCACCACTTGGGCTTCCCATAAAACAAATTACCACTTTTTAGGGTAATGGAAAAAAACAACCCAAAATCAGATATGGAAAATTAAATATACAAACGTTCCTGGGAGGAATGCAGCTTCCAAACCTTAGTGCTTTCCACTCTATGAAAAGGCTTACCTTACCCTTGGACCAGGCCGTAGGCTCTGATACCTTGTAAAAGAAAACAATGTCCAACGGAATGGACATAAGCCCTTTGAGAAGATTAAATGCCTTCTCATTATTAAACTGAATATAAGTAGGGAATACATAGTACCAATACTATGGGAAAATACCATGGGTGACTTAACTCACTAACTAACCACAGGTGAGATTACATTATTCAACAATTTCATGGTAGTCCTATATTGTTATGGTTAAATGAATCACCATTAAGATTTAAATAAACTTTAATTAAGTGGTGATTTATTAAGATTTAAATAAGATTTACTTAAGTGGTGGTTAAACTGGCTATACTAGTCACAAAGAAGATTCCATTTATTTGGAGTATTGTAAATTCACAACTAATTAAGTGCATTAGCATTTAGATATTATCTCATATTATGGTCTTTCTTGAGTGGATCAACAATATTAATTCTAATGTAACAAGTATCCAACCAAGATTCATTTCATGGTAGTCCTATATTGTTATTCTTAAATGCATCTTGATTAAGATTTAAATAAGCTTTGCTTAAGTGGTGGTTAAAATAAGGGTTAGAAATAATGTTTTTTTAAATTATTAAATAATATATGTTTTATGTTTATATTAATCAATTTAATGCTTATTTCATAATTAGTTTAATGTTTAGCCTTTGTTTAATCTGAGTTCACTATCCACTTTACTTGTGGTTGTAAAGAAGATTCCATTTATTTGGAATATTGTAAATCCACAACTAATTAAGTCCATAGGTATTTAGATATTATCTCATATAATGGCTTTTCTTGAGCCACTCAACAAAATTAATCCGAGTGTAACAAGTATACAACCAAGATTCATTTCATGGTAGTCCTATATTGTTATGCTTAAATTCATCTTGATAAATATTTAAATAAGCTTTACTATAGTGGTGGTTGATTAAGATTTAAATAAACTTGACTTAAGTGGTGGTTAAAGAATGGGTTAGCAGTAATATATTTGTTTACTTAATAAATAGTATTTGTTTTATGTTTATATTAATAAAATTTAATGTTTATTTCATAATTAGTTTAATGTTTGATTTATTTCATGGTCATCCTATATTGTTTTGCTTAAATGCATCTTGATTAAGATTTTAATAAGCTTTACGTAAGTGGTGGTTAAAGAAAGAGGATACAATTTTTTTTTTTAATAAATAGTATTTGTTTTATTTTTATATTAATCAATTTAATGTTTATTTGGTGATTAGTTTAATGTTTAGTATTTGTTTAATCGGGGTTCACCAACCACTTTCAACTAATTGCGTGGATATGAGTTTTATGAGCTTTCTTGAGTGGATCAACAAGACTAACCCTGGCGTAACAAGTATACAACCAAGATTCATTTCATGGTTGTCCTATATTGGTATTCTTAAATGCAACTTGATTAAGATTTAAATAAGATTTACTTAAGTGGTGGTTAAGGAAAGGGGCATAAATAATGTTTTTTTAATTATTAAATAGTATTTGTTTTATGTTTATATTAATCAATTTAATGTTTATTTGATAATTAGTTTAATATTTAGTCTTTGTTTAATAAATGTTGACCAACTACTTTACTTATGGCTATACTGGTCACAAACTAATAAATGTTCACCGACTACTTTACTTATGGCTATACAACCTAATAAATATTCATCACCTACTTTACTTATAGCTATACCGGTCACAAACAAGATTCCATTTATTTGAAATATTATAAAAAATTTCTTTAAATATTTATATAACAGATTGACCAAGACCCCACACCACTTGTCATTAGAATCAATCTACGAATTCAGATTAATTCTGCAAGGCGAGCTAAATAATCGGAAGATTACGTACAGTGCAAGCGAAATAATCGGAAGATTACGTACATTGGAATTGGATTTCTGTGGTACCAACGACTTCCAATTCCCCGAGTGGCTGCTCATGCTTATGTTTTTTTTTGTATTTTCAAGAAACGGGGAAAATGGCTGTACATAGAGGAACTACAGTTAGAATTGGAGTTTACAATTGAAATTGTATTTTGATTTTTTTTGAACATAGAATACTCTTTTTTTTTCTAATTTATTTGGAGTATAATTAGTTACCATTGAACTTGTATTTTTGAATTTTGTTTTTCATAGAGTACTTTTTGGTATTTTGATTCTATTTATTTGGAGTATTGTGAATATTTTCGTTGGTGTTTTGTATCCCCGAGTGTTTAGGGAGGGAGATAATGGATTAGTGGTCAAGCTATATTAGTTAGAGTTATTTGAGTTAATAAGATAATGCCAAACTCAAACTAAAAGTCCACAGTAGACAAGCGACATAGTAGAGCAAAAATTAAAATCTTGCGGACTCTGATCACATTAATACTAAATTATTCTTTTTTAGTATCAAATCACATATTTAACCAATAATATATAAGATAAATCAATTTTATTTTAAATTTAAATTAAAATATTCTAATTCTAAAGTTAAATATTAATATATAAATTTAAATTGAAAAATGAGAGGTTTTTAAATATTTAAGGATTACATAATACTCTCTCTTTGGGAGTTATAATACTTTTTATTGCTACTTTATAATATTAATAATTAAAAATTGGTTATTTTTATTGTTTGTCAATATTAAAAGTCCTAAGTATTTATTTTTTAAATAGTATTAAAAAAAATATTTTAATTGAATTTATTTGTTAAATAGTGTAAAACTAAGAAATTGAATTTGTTGTGATTGTAATGTAAAAAGTCTTAAATTAGCCTTCATCAATTATTTGAATGAAAAAAATTATAAATAATTAATTCAAATTATAATTTACAAAACAATTATTTGTGAAATGGTTATGTTTATTGTGAAAATCCCCATAAATAAATCCTAAATGTATATTCCCATGTGACAAATAATTATTAGCGCCACTTTATGGTACTTTTCAACGTGACATTTCTCTTAACATACATGATTAAATACATAATTTCCAATAAACATTTACACCATATTAACACCACAAAATACAAATTAATAATACTCACATAATACTCTCCCTTTGATAGTTATAATACTTTTTATCGCTACTTTATAATATTAATAATTAAAAATTTGTTATTTTTATTGTTTGTCAACATTAAAAGTCCTAAGTATTTATTTTTTAAATAGTATTTTTTTTTGTAAATAAAAGCATGGTATTACTGTAGAAAACCCGCTTTACATGGTGAAACACAAAATTGGGCTACTACTTCCCAAGCCTTCCCCGGCCTTGCCCCTACGACACCGATTCAGACCATAAACCTTCCCAACCCAAAAGAGGGAGATCCCCGACTATGCAGGGTTCAATCCCAAAGTTACATACATTGCCGCAAAAGTCCAACCTAACTAAATCTATTTGAAACTGACAACCAAACATATTAACAGACGAGAATAAGCCTAAACACCAACACCCACAGAAAAACTAAGGCAAGACCTGCCTCCCGAGGCCAGAGCAGAGGCCGTGCCATGGGAATCCCGAATGCTGCACCGAAGGGATTCCCCTTTGCGGGGGCAAGATGCTAACATCATCCTGGAGACAGACTTCCACCCAACGGTTGAGGCCACCATCCGTGCGCTGCTCCAAATCAGGGTTGAACAGAGAAATACTTGCACGCACAGCAATCTGGTCCACTTTGAGATGCATCAGCTTGCAATCCACACTGAGGGCCTCAATCTTTTTGCTCATGGACCGGCATTCTTAATTTTGCTCCTTCCACGCTATGGACGGCTCCAAGTCCCCTTCCTTTTTTTCCAACACCTCCTCCACTTTTGCTTCCATATTCATGGCCGCATGAGTTACCAGGTTCATTAAAACCCAATACAACATGACAAGGTGGTCATGGGCCGAGATCCTCCCCGCCATTGAGCCCGGATCGGTGATCCATCCTTTGACCTCCTCCCACACCAACTCAATGGGCATCGATGAGACTTGCTCCCACAAGGCCTTCTCAATCCCCTCCGTGGCTTGGCGCGCCATCAACGGGATTCGGTCATTAAAACATTATGTCGCTTCCTGAGCATGCAGCTGAGCCCTAGTAATAAAAGCTGAGCCCTAGTGGCCGCTCCCTTGCCACATTGGGTCTTGAGCTTCCCCTTGTCGGCGCTTAGTTTCCATGCTGCTCACACTTGCTCTCCCAAGAACAGCCCTTGGCGGAGCCATTTTCTGCCTCCCTCTTCCCCTCCTTGTGCACTTACAATTCAAGTTTCTCAGACTGCCAACCTTTCGAAAGTTGCTCAGCCTGATGCTCTTGGCCCTAAGTGCACAGATGAGGAGCCCAACACTCACCCTAAGAATAAAAAGCTAGAGGAGAATGGCCATGATAACGGTTCTGTACAGGTTTCTGATCTCCCATATCCTGCAATAACGCGTCTCTGTACTTGGCACGATTTGCATCATCATTCCCATCGTCACTTCTGGATCACTATCCTACGAAAAAACTGTCCCGTCACTCCTATCAAGCCTACTGATGTACTCTGGGTTAATGTTTGAATGGCTGTCCCAAATTACCATAATCTTGAGCTGCATGTCTATGTGTGTTGCTCGGCCAGACCCTGTCGATTCATTATGTTTCCTGTCCCTGTCTCGATCCTCTGTCAGGGCTTCCGTCACCTGTCCTCCGCTGCTTACATCCAGAGCTGCGAGCTGTCGACATCTAAGTATCCACTGTTTTGCCTTGAAGTCCTCCAGCCTGCCCGACCTGCGGGCCCCATTTTCCTCAGCTCCAGCGTTCGCCAGCAGATCGACAAACTTGTTCGCCTCCCGTCCCACATGGTGAAAGGACAATGTCGGATGGGATAGAATAAGGCCACGAAGAACTTCCAGTCTGTTAGCAAGGCGCCAACTCGACAACACCTTTTCTGTTGATCTCCCATGACTTAGTTGCTTAGCCATTTGCACTAGGATGAGAGAGTTGCCTCCCACCATTACAGGAAGCCAGCCGTTCCTAATGACAACCTTAACCCCCTAGAGCATGCCTTCCAATTCTGCTAAATTGTTAGTGTCTTCCCCAATCGACCCAAAGAAGATATGCAATATTTATGCTTTTGAGTTTCTGCAAGCTCCCCCAAAGTCTGCCGCTCCTAGGTTGCCCCTAGACGCACCATCAAAATTTAGCTNCGTTGGGGCTTGAGATTCTGCAGGTCTTGATCCTCTCGTGAAGACCATCCATAATTTCCTTGTTCAATCCCCACTCCTTCGCTATTCTCTTTTCAGGACCTGAAAACACTTTGTCGTCCTCACTCCACTGCATGCTACGAATGGTCTCCAGAAGGTTCGAATTCATGGTTTTCCGGATGACTTCTGAGGAATGGAACTTGTCACAGAAGATCCTTCCATTGCACTCCTTCCAGACTACCCACATGACACTGCCTGGAAAAGCTTGCCATAAGGTGCGAAGAATATTATTTTTGAAAGTCTTTGGGTGCCATTCTTTTAGGGTTCTGCCCGGATCCCCTCTGCTTCTATTACTTTTTTAGAATAATTGAGCTCCTTTATCCCAAAGGTCTGAGGTGAACAGGAAAGAGTCTAGTAGATGATTCATGCTCTCCTCATGGCATGAGCATAGGACACAGTGAGACGGGCCTTGAATTCTCCTCCATCATAAATTCTCCCCCGTTAGAATTCTATGCCTAACCACTAACCAATAGAAGGTGGCCACTTTTGGCCAAGGGTTGGTTTGTGAAATTTTCCCCTAGATCTCCTCTTCCTCGTCTTGGATTCTAATTCTGATATTGTAGGCTTCCTTAATGCTAAAAGTTCCTCTTTGGGAGTAGCCCCAGTGAAGGACATCGTCCCCTTCTTTAAGCAGGATACAACGCTCCTGAAGCGCACCCATCAAGGCTCTGATATCTACCTCTGGGACATCGACAGCTCCTTTAACTGGGGCCGCCCATTGGCGTTGGTCATCCTGGGCTGCCATCTCCTAGTATTGATTGATGTTTACTCTGCCTTCCTTGAGGCCTTTGGCCCTAATGTTCCGCCATCGAGGATCATTCCCTAGCTTGGGAAGCTGGTTCCATGAATCATCCCAAAAGTGGGCTAAGTTCCCTGCTTTAATCTCCCAGAAGCTGTGCTCCTGAATTATTTGTCGCCCCGTTGGTGCTGTTTTACAAATGTGAGAACCCTATGGGGTTGCATTATATCTTATCAGCTGGGACTTAGGTCTATCTCTTGCATATTTTATGTGCCATATTTTCGCCCATGGTTCCTGCGAATATTTGCACCACCGCCACCATATCTTAGCTCCCTGAATTTCGCCCATGATTTCGGGGTCTCGAAGGCTGAGGCCTCCTCTCTCCTTGGGTTTGCACACCTGCTCCCAGCTAACCAACGAGAATTTGGCCTTGGATTCCCTCCCTGCCCACAAGAAATTCCTTTAAATTCTTCGAATCTCCTGGAGGATAGACTTAGGAGGCATGAGGACAAAAAAAAGATACATAGGCATGGCCTAGAGGACCAACTTAACAAGGACCAATCTTCTTGGCAAATTCAGGGGTTTAAGAGTCCAACTTGCCAATCTAGCTTTAATCCTATCTAGAAGATCTTTCCACGACACCTTTCGAATGGATCCCTACCCTAGCGGAACCCCCAGCTATTTGGAAGGCATGGTCCCCTTGGGGAAACCTAGAATCCTACCAATATTTCTCTGGGTGACAGTGGGAGTGTTAAAGAAAAATACCTAAGACTTTTATGCATTGACATCCAGACCTAACGCCTTAGAAAATAGCATTAGACTCGATTTGAAGGCGCGAGCCTCTTGGAATGAAGGGTGTCCCATTAGCATCGTATCATCCACGAACTGCTGATGAGTCTGTTTTTCCATATCTTCATGAAGCACTAGACCCCTGATCCTGCCAGCTTCTGCTTGTGGTTGGATAAGCTTGCTTAACCCTTCAGCAGTGAGAACGAAGAGGAATGGGGAAAGCAGATCCCCTTGCCTAATGCCCCTTGAGGGGGAAAATAATATTGTCAAAGATCCATTCAAAAGAATGGAATAAAAGGGAGAGGAGACCAAGGCCATCACCCATTCTACCCATTCTGGGTTGAAGCTGTGAGCCTTCAAAATTGACTCCAGATAAAGCTAGCTAAGCTTGTCGTAGGCCTTGGCTATGTCCAGTTTGATGAGCATTCCAGGGATATTAGTGCATTTCAGAGAGTGGATGACCTCATGGACTACAATGATGTCGTTCAATATCTATCTACCTCCCACAAAACCCGACTGCTCTAGACTTATCAACCTTGGGAGGAGAGGATTTAGACGATTTGCGATCACTTTTGTAATTATCTTGTAGATCACATTGCAGAGAGCTATCGGCTTGAATTTATCTAGTGAATTCTCCTTCTCCTTTGGAGATTAAAGCAAGGAAGCTCGCATAGAAGGCCTTGAGCACCCCTCGCTTGCTCCTAGATTCCTCCACGATGGCCCAGACTTCCTCTTTGATCATATCCCAGAAAAAGTGAAAGAAGTTAGTGGTGAATCCATCCAGGCCTGGGGCCTTCCCCTCGGCCATCTGGCTCAAAGCTTCCTCCACCTCCTGCAAGGAAATGGGTTTGTTCAAATTCTCATTATCCTCCCTAGAAACAACCTTGGGAATCGGGGCAGTGATTTGAGATATATCCTGCTCCCTTGAGTAATTATCCTTGGTCATTATTCCTTTGAAGTAACTCGATAGTTCCTCCTTGACCTCTTCCCTAGTTTCCACTTGGGTCCTATCAGCCTGCTTGATTCTGTGGATCTTCGTGCCTAATATATTATGAACCACCGAGTTGTGGAAGAATTTGGTATTCTTCTCCCCCTCCTGCAACCATTTGATTTGAGATTTTTACTTCTAGAAAATATCCTCCTGTCTCTCCCCGGCTTCCAGTTGGGTGAGGAGATATTTTTCTTTTTCTTTCATCTGTACGTCCCATCCCAGGTTCACACCTTTTTTCTAGAGAAGGTCAATGTCCTGGATGAGCGTTTTCTTGTCAGAAAAAAATGTTACCAAGGTCCTCCTTGTTCCACGTGCGGATCCTCGCTTTGAGAGCCTTGAGCTTCTGCTAAAAGTTGTACATTCTAGTACCTCCTGTGATATCTAGGTCCTACCACCATTGGTGAACTAGTCCTTTAAATTCCTTGTGCTCCAACCAAAACTGCTCAAAGCGAAAAGCCTTAGGCAGGAAGGCATTCATAGAATCCCAGTTGAGGCAAATTGGCCAGTGATCTGAGCCGCCAGCTGGGAGAACATTTGTCCAGATCTCTCCTGAACCCCTCATGATATCTTCTAACACCAGGAATCTGTCTAGCCTATAGGCAACAAGGTGGTCCCCTCCCCTCCTATTGTTCCATGTGAACCAACCATCTCCGGTCTCTAGATCTACTAGGGAACTTTGGGCTAGAATCTCCCTGAATTCCTCCTGGTATTTGTCCATTACTCTTCTCCCTCCTTTCATTTCCCTGAGGGAAATTATTAAGTTCAAATCTCCTCCTACTATCCATCTCCCTTCCTTCACTAGGGAATCCACCCACCTTAGGTGATGGATAAAAGCCTATTTCTGGGGGATAGCACTGGGGCCATATATATTGGCAATCGTCCCAGTCATACCGGCATCTAAAATCTTGAAATCCACCATCAAGGAGAAGCGACCGACTCTCCAGTCTGAGAGGTCAACAAACTTAGGCTTCCATAGGATGGCAATCCCCCCCCCTATACCCTCGGCATACGCTGCCATTACATTGCTTCCCTTCCATATTCTTTGGTTGATCCTCTTTAAGGATTCGAAGCCGCACTTGGTTTCTTGCAAAAAAAGCAGATCTGGTTTTTCCTGTTTCATTTTCCTAGCTAGGGTCCTGATGTTCCTTGGGTGATTACAACCCCTAATATTCCATGATATTATCTTCATTGGGTAACTTTACTTACTTCAAAGAAGGCCTCCCGGATCATCGGGTACTGACCTGATTCGATCAACCTTACTCCTATTTTTGCAATTCTCTGCTTGTTCGACTTCCTTCATCTTTTCTATTCTTCCTCCGGGGATTTCCTCTTACTTCCTTTCTGGGGCTACATGATTATCCCCAGCTCCTGATACGCTTTGCAGTTGATGATAGCCTTCTGAAGAAGTTCGATCTGCTCCCTGGGGACATAACCCTTGCATGCCTTATCACATTCCTTCTCTATCGCGTTTAGATCTAGATCTCCTAGCTCCATTTCTTCCGCCTCGTCTTCCTCCATAATATCCTGCATACTATTGTCTTTGGTTTCCTCCCTCACTTCCTCTCTCTAGATTACCTGAGTGTTATTTCATTCCTCTTTTTCCCCCATACCCACACCCTCTTGCTCTAGTACTTGGAAGGGATTATTGCTCTCCATAGATTTTTTCGATAGATCCTTTCGATTTCGCTGGCCCCCATTGTTTTTACCTCTTCTTCGGCTCTTTACCTGGGTGAAACCCTCACTGGTTTGTTTCTCTTCCTCACGTTCTAGAGCTACCACTTCCTGAGACCCTTTTGGGCAATTCCTCCCAAAATGACCATACTCATGGCAGATCCAGCAGCAAAAAGGAAATTGCTTGTAGTCTATCTACTGAATCCACTCCTCATCACCCCAGTTCAGGCTAACAGCCTCTGGGAGATCCTTCGATAGATCCATGTAAACACATATGTGTGCAAACGTTGTGAACCTTTGGATCCAAGTTTGCTCGGCTACCTTCACAAATTTTCCTATTGAGTTGCCAATGTCTCGTAGGATTTCCATGTCCCAGTACTCACCCGGGTGCCCTACCAGTCTGATCCATACCGGAGTAACCGTTAGATCCTCTGATTCTCGGTTAAAGCACTCCCGCCAGGGGCGGAGGTAAAGACCAGCTGAAAAAAAGAAATAAGGCCCCCCCTCCAGGACTTTATCTTGATCCTCTTGATTAAAGAAGATTATGGTGAAGAAACCTTTTGCTCCTAGTTGAAGATCATAGTGGCCTTTCGGCTTCCACGTGCTCTGGATCCATCCCACTAGATCCTTCTCCTTTAGCCATACACCCACAAAATTTCCAATTAGGGATTTTGATTTCCATGTCTCAATCTTTCCACAGATTGAGTCCGATCGAATCTAGATTGACGGGATCATTTGAGCCCTTAGAAGGCAGCCCCCCTGACCTGGATTCCTCCCCTTGCCATGCCCATCCTTCTCTTCGTACATATTATTATTTCCTTCGCTGGGCCCTTCAGAGGCATGACCTCAGACTGAAATGGCCGCCATGGAACTCGGGGGGTTTGCAGCCCCCATTCTCCGCCAAAACCCGCTCAAAGCGTCTCCCCAGATCTCACCGTGCCATCCAAAATCACAAAATCTTTTCTTCTAGATTGGTTTCTATGTTAAATGTTGCCTCTGTGTGTATTTGATGAATATGGTTCTAAATAGTATTAAAAATAAGTCATTTAATTGAATTAATCATGTGAATTTATTTGTTTAAATTGTGTAAAAATAATAAATTGAATTTGTTGTGCTTGCAATGTAAAAAATCATAAGTTAGTCTTGATCATTTATTTGAATGAAAAAAATTATAAATAATTAATTGAAATTATAATTTACAAAATAATTATTTGTGAAATTGTTTTGTTTATTGCAAAAATCATGATAAATAAATCCTAAATGTACATGTCCACATGACAAATAATTATTAGCACCACTTTATGGTACTTTTCAACATGACATTTTTCTTAACATAGATCATTAAATACATAATTTCCAATAAACATTTACACCATATTAACACCACAAAATATAAGTGGTGCTAATACCACCACCTTAATACCAAAAAATTGTAAGTGGTGCTAGTAGCCCCACTTTAACACCATAAACTATAAGTGGTGCTAACTTGTGGTGCTAAAAGATGGATTTTCTTGTTGTGTTACTTAGCAAAGCAAAAATTTTCTCTAAACTTAGGCGGTAAACTGTAAAAAAAAATTAGATGGGTATGGAGTAGGTCTTCTCCCGCGTAAAACCATGAAATAGAAATCAGATGGGTCTGCAGTAGGTATTCTACGGCATAGCATCAACAAATGGGCCCAATGTTTAAGCTTCATCACTAGCAACCCGTTCACACCTGTGCCAAAATAGTGAAAATGTCCTCAAATTTTCTAAAAATGACACCCATGTAGCCCTTAGCCAAGACAAAGCACTGAGGAGGATAACCAATAACACAAGATCAATGAGAGAGAACCCATTCCTTTAGGGTTTGGTGTCCCATATTCCTTTCAGCAAAGCAGGCTATAAACGCTCAAACCAATAGTGAGATGACATCACTCATTGATACATCCCCTCTAAGGACTAGATTAATGGGAATGCCCTTATCTTTACACAAGATTTGGAGAGAAAGAAAAGGCCTCGGGAAAATCACGATGATTATAAAGAAAGCCTTTAGGATGCTTCCAAGACAAGCACGTGATTCCACATCTCCCTCCACCATGTTTCTTAGATAAGCCTCCCATTCCACTTCCCACTCCACCATGATACTCATACAAGCCTCCAAGTTGCTGCTCAAACAAGCCGACCATGCTTAAACAAGCCCCAAGCTATATGAAATATTTCAAAATGTATCAATCCATATTAAAATTAATATTTTTATTTTTATTTTACATATAGGATTAACTTAATCTAGCCCGATGGGTTAGCTCAAGTGGTTGAGAATTGTTTACATTAGGAGAACGTCTTGGGTTCAAATCCCTGGGTGGTTGTGCAAGGGCATCAACTCCATCGGGTTAGGCCCCATAATCAGGGCTTTCTCTTTAAATTTAGATGTAATAATATTTTTGAAATTTTGATATTAGAAATATCAAAAATATTAAATTACATCTAAGTTTAAATAGAAAATGTGGCGCAAGAAATATTTAGAAGTTAAAAGAAAATTAAGATACTATAAAGAGTTCACTAACCTTAATATTAAAGATAAAAAGTATCTCTAGATTTTAATTAGCTAAAAATAAATAAAATTAATGT
>LPNX011162944.1:271194-303669 GCA_001517045.1 Pseudotsuga menziesii | reverse complement strand
ATATATATATATATATATATATATATATAATCAATTTATATTTATTGATTATATTTAATTTTATGGAAATAATCCAATACGCTTTCATTAAGATAGCAAGCACTCGCACAACCCCACCACACTTACTACTTGACTTAGCTTTTAGAAGTCTTACTACTTGACTTAGCTTTTAGAAGTGCTGAATCCAACTACGAAGGGGAAAAGAAAAGAAGAGAATGGCTAAGCTACTTCAACATTAGAGCAAGAGAGCCGAATCTCAGGAATTTGAAGACGAGCGACCCCTAGCTTTTTCCTTTTGTCATGGGGGAGCGAGGAGATCCAATCTCAACAAGCAATCTTCAAATAGGAAATTGAAACACACATCAACTAATGGGCATAGGTTTTTGAGAAAAGGGAAAGGCTATCCCCATCACTGAGGTGGAAGAAGTAGTACAGGAGCTCATGGAGTAGCATATTAGGCATGTCCGCAAATTGAAATTGAAGGTGCGGGGGCTTCCTACACCGTCTCCTTCTTCGGACCCCTTGCAAGTCAGAATATTGTTCTTCCGTGATATTATATACCTTGCCTTGAGAGAGCTTTGAACGGGTCCAACAACGCCCTCTTACTTCGATTTCAATCTCCAGGAGACCAAGTTAAAGCCCTTTATGCTAAGCATAAGTTATTCTCCCTTCCTCATAGGATCTACTTGGATGAGGATCTCACTAGATCAAAGGTTGCAGAACTCAAATGCTATAGATAATAAGATAATCTAATGTGATTAATGCCCAACAAGTGACCATAAATAGGTCCAAGGGATTTCTAAGTACAGCAGAAACAATACATAGTGGGAGTGCGCGTGCAACTCCTATAAAAGCATATATAACCTCTTAGGTCCAAGACCTGTAATATAAAGTATATAATATAGTTAATATAAAGAGATAAAGTTGGGAGTCCCAAAAAAGAACGGATCCCGATCGGCTTAGAGGCAAGTGAATCACAACCATTCATCAAGTAAATCACCACCTACCAATATCGGCTGCATAAAGTACCAGCATCGAGTGATCGCCATCTGGGATCGCCTCCTGGATCGACTCTTGTCTCGACTAGCAGCATCAATACTTGGATCGACTACATCAAAACCTGGCATTTCAACTTTCACCTACTGGCATGTCCACTATGTAAGTGGGCCTGGGTGCAAGGGCACATACTAGATAGAAACGAGATGAAAGGGGATAGTTTATGAACAAGAATCCCCATTTTAGATCCTTGACCTAGGTCATATTTGAATAACAGTCTCTTTTTAATTAGGAAAAACTCTAAATGAGCGAAGGTTTTCAAATCTGTCCCAACCAAACAGACCAACCAAAGCTAAGAACTAAGAATAGAGAGAGTAATAAAAAACATTTATTTTTCTGTACCTTACTCTACAACTAGTAGTTCTTACTTTTCTTTTTAGGACTAGCACTACTAGCTCTACTAAAAGCCTTAGAGACTACTAGTTGTCTAATTAGTGCAACTCTCCCATTGAAATGATAATAAATTCTATTCTGGCTGGGACTCTGCTCCTAGAAACTATGCTCTCTACCCCTGTTTAAACTAACTATGCTGCTACTATTGTTTTATTGGGTGCTTCCTACCTCCCTATGCCATATGGTGGAACCATTTCTTAAGGTAGAACGTCTAACTACGTGGGGCAGGCCTAATACCTAATACATGGGGTGGAATCGTCACATCAGCTAGCCTAGTAGGATTTCTTTCCAATAGGTAAGATGAAAGAAAGCATTAGTTTCAATATATATATGTAATTATTGGTTGCATTTTGGTTTCTTATATAGATAGCGTCATTACATATATAACAAAGAAACAACAGTTGAGCGCATTGATAAGGGCAGAATGGAAACTCTCATCAAGTCAATCTCATCCCAAACCCTACTGATATGAAATACACAGAGGACTTTAACTATTTCAATTATAGGCTACTCTATATAAGGCCACCTTTGCACTCTAAAATATAACACTTTGACAAGGGTGAGGAAGCGTTCCTTAAGCGGGCTCTAAGAGGGAGGTAGGAGAACGAGGCAACGAACTCGTAGCCTCACCCCTCAAAGAGATCTATGTGCGAAGGTAAGGTTATCCTATCCATGATGTGCAACATACATAACTGTTTTCTTGTAGGATTTCACCGCATCTCCGTACCCCTACTGCCTGTGCTGCCTTCAATGCATGCACTTGGAGCGGCTGACTTAGGAGATGTTGCGAGCATTGGGATGGTAGCTCTAGCATCATGAAACCAAGGCCCAGTTTCAGCACCACCTTAAGAAGAGAATATCCGCATTTGCTTGTATATGAGAAGTCATGCCAGCGTCCTAACCAACCGAAGCTACAGAGCGTCTAGATAATATCCGCAGCAGTCTTTTAATCCATCGGGGTGAAA
This sequence comes from Pseudotsuga menziesii, assembly GCA_001517045.1. Taxonomy (NCBI): domain Eukaryota; kingdom Viridiplantae; phylum Streptophyta; class Pinopsida; order Pinales; family Pinaceae; genus Pseudotsuga; species Pseudotsuga menziesii. The sequence continues at coordinate 301,255 of LPNX011162944.1, read as the reverse complement.
AAGCACATTTTGATTTAGCCAAACATCTGTCGGTCATATCCCAGAGGTCATCCAGATGACAAATCCCGATCCACCAGTATCCCTTTATTTCTAGGATGAGGAGACCTTAGTACTAGTACCGATCCTATTGTTTCTGTATCCCTGTCCTCAACAAACCACTGTATAAAACCCGTATCAGCTTCTTACTCTACTTATACTGGTGCTGATAGGATGCTGGGTAAACTCAGGTGCTATTGAAACACCTGAATAAACTGCAGATTCATTGGGCGCTTGGTAAACTACTTCGGGTACTGCTGAAACTACTGAAGACATTGCAGATTCAGAAGCGTAAGAGTCTCGTAAGATACTTACGGCTACAAACTTCAACCTGTTGGCTCAATTCTAAAACTTTCAAATTGGTAGAGGGACTATCCATCCTTAATCCCTGAACTTCCTAAGATTATGAGACCGTAGGAGGAGTAAGATCCTTTTGTAACTGTATCCCTGTAAATACCTAGAGGATACCTTATGACTAGTCCTGATACTGTAGTTCCTGTCAAACTGCAATCCTGTAAACACAGTACACTTCATCTTTTCCCTTGACCTCCATCCGAGTAATTTGAACAAAATCCTGAATCCCTGACCTTCCCTAAACATAGTTTGAAGTGCAATGATATGAAGAGAGGAAAACACTCGTGGATAAGGTTAAACTGGCTATAATGGGTACGGAAAAAGCAAATACGAGTCCCGATCCAATCAATTCTATTTCCCTATTCTCTCCATCCTAAATCCTGTACACTACAGATACTACTATGTCCCTGCAATCTGAACCCCTCAATAATAGTAAGATCCGATCCATCCTATAAACCTGTACTCTTAATCCCTGTCCTTACCAAGATGAATAAACCTGAATAGGAGTCCTTATACTGTAATTACTGTAATTCTGTCCTTTAAGCCTCTAATAAGACTCTAACTAATAAGGCTCTAAGAAGCCTATAAGAAGCCTAATAAAGCGTAGAATCAGTCTATAATAGGCCTCTAATCAGCCTCTATAGAACTCAACTAAGACTCTATAATAGTCCATTAGCCTATAAGAGAACCTTGAGCCTATAATCAATAAACCTGGATCCTATAAGCTGCATCTAGAGACATGGAGCCTCTTAACTGCGGAAACCACTCTTAACCGCACTAAGAACTACTTCACGAATCACTCTAAACTGCACTCAACACAGCATCCGGAAATAAGAAACCGCATCAGGAAGCACTCTAGGCCGCATCCAAAAACCATGAGCCTCTAATATCCTGGAGCCCTGTAATACGCCTCTAAAACATCTCCTTGAGCCTATATAAAAAGATACTATAGGCGCCTCTATACATCCTCTCTTCAGCCTATCTTAAACAACTGCCTTTGGAGAACTAAACATAAGCCTCTCTAAGAAACCTTGAAACTGTAAATTGGACATCTTTAGACTATGGAACCACATCCGAACAACAACACAGGTCCCATGCAGTCACCCCTGAACGCCGAATAAGAAAAATACAGATATTTTCTTAAATGTACAGATATTTTCTTAAATGTAAAGAATAAATGAAATAGACAATAAAAGCATAACGGGAAGAGGAGGCAGAGAGCGTAGCAGGAAGTTAGGAGACAGGGAAAGGGGGAGACCTTATCAACTGGATCATAGCGGGCAGGAGAAGCAACAATGGGCTATAGAGTCTGAGGCTACGGCTATAGGGGCTCCTTATTCTGAGGTGTAAGATACTAGGGGTTGCAGATTCGGAGGCTACGACTCCATCATCCTAGTGCCGGCTCAAGCATCCAGAATAGGAAATGACACCATCCAAGCTCCTATGGGCTCCAGACTCATTCCTGTTGAATCTATCCTGAACCCTTGGGATAGATAGAGGTCCTATCCTACTTGAAGCCCTGTCCTCTCTATCCATTATCCTGAAACCTCCATACTAGAATCTGTCCCATAATCCTTGTCCCTTATGACTAGTCCTGATCCTGAAGTTACTATATTCCTGTTCTTAACTGGATGAGAAAACTTACGAAGGAGTCCTGATCCAGTAGTCCCTGTCATATCATGGTATCCCCTTTTTCCTTGTATACCGATCCTCCCTAAGATGAGATCCATTGGCTAGTCCTGAACCTTGAGATCCATGTGTCCCTGTCCTAACCAAGAAGCAGAGACAAAACCACTTGTCCCGAACCTAACTATCCCATTACTCTGTCCTCTCAATCCGTGATCCTATACATACTATCCTATTAGCTGTCCATTCAATCCTAACCCCTAAATACTTCTTCTGATCTGAACTATCCTGTGAACCTGTCATCTAAAAACGTATCCTGTAACCACCATACTATTTCAAGTCCTTTCTAACAATGCCTCATAAGATGGGTCCCGATACTGGATAACCATGTATTTCCCCTTGAAGTAAATAAAGAGGAATAGTCCCAACACTGTTGTTTCTAACACCCAGTCCTTCCCCAGAGGATGAGACCCACATAGTTCCATCAACATGGACATGAATAAGTGCATCACCTATAATTATAGATGGTCAAGTGGGTGGGTGAAGGAGAACTCGCATGAAATTGGAAAACGTTCTGTATAGCCACACTTTGGACTGGAGTTATATAGTACTGAGTACAACTTTGTGAAATTGAAAGGTCGAAATAAACAGTGTGTTATTTTGTTTATTTTGTAACGAACCCAAGATTATTGCTTACAATATCGGGTTCTCTCTCGAAGACCTAACCTAATCGGGTTGGCTCATTCAATCTCGAATACTTGGTTCTATATTGAAGACCTAACCTAATAGGATTCTCACCACCCCACCCCTTAAAGCAAGAAGGACCCAACCCGTTCATTTAGCTTAAAGCAAGAAGGCACCCCTACAGCCATTCAAGCCATAAGACCTGCCAGCCATGCCCTCAAGCAAGAAGACCAACCATCCTATGAGTTAATTAGTACCTCCCTAATTAGTTGCTTCCCTGCCCTTTACTATCAGGTGTGGGGGCGCCAATAGAACTAACCCTTCAAGAAGTGAAAAGTGACTTACTCCCATACCCTGGGATAGGGGGCCACCCTGTAAGATTTATTACCTGCTGCCAGTCGAGGTATTTCTAAGTGCCTCTAACTAACTGCCCCGCATCTATTAAGCCTTCTTTCTATCAACTGGACCAGACCAGTGAGTGCTTCTGAACTAGGAACCAGTAGCGATTGAACCATCTGACAAAGAAATTGTAAACGGTTGTCTTTGAACAGAGAATAGACATTAGCTTCGGAGTTTGTCTTACCTTTTACTTCGGTCAACTTCCTTTTTCCCTCTCAGAGTTATTAATATCCATTTCCTTCTCTCAAAAGTGTGTTGCTAGTTGTTGGGCTGACTGAGATGCTCTACCCCACTGTCAATCTAATAATTAATGGAGCTATTTCCATTTTACTTATTGGGGGGGGGGGGGGCACAATTCCTTGAGGGAATAAATATAGACTCTACGCTGGCCTGTCTCTAGTTACCTACATGATACTCGTCAATACTTTAAAGCAATACTTCGTACATGAAATTCTATGGAGGTATGGCTTGCTCACTTCTTTCCTTGGCCTCGGCTGGCTGGCTCTCAGTTTGCTACGCCTTAGTTCCCTGGCCTGTCTCTAGTTCCCAAAACGAGGCTATCTACCTACAACATGGTAACTCAGCGAACACCTCTTCTTACAAAGACTTACTATACTTATATCCCTGGGCCTTCATAGAGAAAATTCTATGTAGGTTTGTGGGGCTCTATTCTCTCTCTAGTTATTAACATTATATGAAGAAATCAATTACTTACAAAGATATCTTTGAAGAGAACAAATACAGGACTTTCAGTAGCCTCTGAGTTACCATTTCATGTAGTTGTGTATTTTTGGGTATTGGGTTATGGATGTACTATTTCCTTGGCTTGGCTAGTGACTAAAATGGAGTCTTTTTTTATGTGAAACACTTTATCGCCAAGTTCTCTATGGAGTTCCTTGCCCTCAAAAGGACAAGCCCTCTGGACCTTTTTCTCTTTTCAGTTTCTCTTTTAAGCCCAAGCAGAATCTATGTACCCGACTAGATAAGGAGTACAATCTGTTGCATAGTGTAACCCAAAACTATGAATGAGTACCCTTAACATATCAGAGAATCGTTTTTGCAGCCTTCCAGTGCGGTTTATGAGGTTCCTGCATGTATCTGGAAACTGATTTATCTACCCATTTATTGGGTCAAGTCTCTCTTAGATATTTTATAATTAATTGGTTATCCAACTTTATTCTTGCTCAATCAAGTAGTAAAGAAGTCAGCAGTCCTTCCCCTCCTTTGTCGGGAAAGAGCTACGCACCTTGCGAAATCAAAAGACTTTTTCTTTCCAGTGGACAAGCAATTTCATTCCTTACCTTAAATGAAAAGTTCAAGGCCCAGATTTGTGCATATCAATTGACTAACCGATACGCCACCTTTAAGTATTAAATCTCCCAGAGATCAAGGCATGGTACGGATGGATGGGATGCTGAATGGAATGGTGGCTGGCCTAGAGCCGTTTGATACCTGAAGTTTTTCTGAGGGTGAAGAAAAAGTATTACTTTAGAGGGGAAAAATGGGACGAACTCCGAGAGGACAAAATAAGTTAACTTCAAATATTAGATCAAGTCGATTCTCCGCTAATCAATCTACAACAAATCTGCTACCAACCAACATCTAAAAATGCCTTTTTGTTGTTGGATAGCATCCCTTACAGCTGCTGAAGGCCCTTAAATGTTTAGTTGTGTCCAACCATACTTCGTCTAGGGATGGGGCTACCCTACCTTGTGGACATTCTATTAACTTAATATACCACTACAATGATCTACCCCATAAGGTTTTAAGAAACTATTTTCTGTGCATCATTAGTACCTTAGGCTCTCTATATGGCTTCATAAAGAAACCAATGTTGAGTAGCATCTTCTTCACCCTTCCCATAAAACTTAGGTAGCCTTAAAGGGGACCCACCTTGTGCTCCTGCCATATTACTAGGAGAATATCCTTATCAAATAAATCCCCCAGGACCTGGTTGCACAATTAAGTTATAACTATAAGTACTACCTCCTTTATTACTTCCCAACAAGTTTCCACTAACTTCAATATAAAGACTACCATTATTTCCACCTAAGCTTGCATGATTGGCAATTAGGACAACTGAAATTAGCAAATTAAGTACCTTATTATGGGGAAACACCTGGGGTATGGCTGGGGCTGCACCGGTTCCACTAGCTTTAGGTATAACTGTCTCATGCTCAGGAGATTATGTTTCCTCGAACAACTGGTGTATGTAAAAAATCACATCATATAACTGTGCCTCATCTCCTATACCAGTATTTTCAGTATCCTTGAATTCAGGCTGTTACAATACTCCTTCCAAGGGCAACTATCCTCCATTTGTTTGCACTTCCACATATCTATATATATACTCCCTTCCAAATCGGTCCTTCGGATCTTAATGACACTCCTATCTCATGCATCAAACTCCCTTCCAACACCAATCCTCTCTTTCGCAAACATAAGTTGGCTAGCTCTCCCTATCTCCTCAGCTTCCAAAACTCTTGAAACCTATCTGCATTTCCTTCTCATCACTAATATCCTTTTGCAGCTATGCACTTATATTTTTCACTGCTTTAATATTATTAATCTACCACTGATCTATGATCGCTGCCCTTTTAAAGCACATTCAGCCCTTGCATTGTCTTCCATTCTTTCCATTTTACTATATCTACTATTCTCTCAACATTACTTGCACCATGTAACCCACCCCTCATGGTATAGGGTGTATACTAGGCCATATTGATAGGTTGAAAAGGTAGCAACCCCTCTTCCACTAAAAACATATTAATCCAAAGAGGAGCGGAGCCGCTCGACCATAAGGGAGAGGGATTTCACGTATAAATCTACCCTAGGCTCCCTTCTTAAACTCTACTTCCTCTATTGAAAAGGATTGGCAGTTCTTTGCCACAAACTCTACTATGTATCCTTCTACCATAGTTTCCACTAAAAGGTTATTAATCTAAGGTGCGTAGCTCTTTCCCGACAAAGGAGGGGAAGGATATAAATTGAAGTTGCACATTGCCATGGTTTCAGATCTCCACTGATGGGGGAATAGAGGCATAGCTAAGGAGACTGTTGAATATCAATTGGTGAATTGAATCATGAGACTTGTCAGTCACAGTCATCGTTGAGGGCTAACAAGCGCCCAAAGCTCTAACAAACGGTGGTTCCCTTTCAATCCCAAAGTTGTTTAATAGGTTCCTCTAATTTGCTGGTTTATTAGGGGCAGAGCCGCTCGACCATAAGGGAGAGGGGGTTCAATCCGACTCTCGTGGCGTGGTGCTTATGTCTCATCAAGGTCGGGTAACTGCGGTCTGAGGCCTTTAAATCGACCAATGTAGCCATTTGCAAAATTTAGTACATCCTTTTACACCTGCTAGACCGACGGTCTACGATCTAAGGTAAGTGAGAAGCTTCTTTCTTTTCTCAAATCATATCCTCTGTAATAAGCAAGCCATAGATGTGTCTAGAGTTCGATTTGCCTAGCTCGTGGGGCAAGGTCAAATCTATGTACTGCGAACAATGAAGTGCCCGGTACGAGGATATGTGCAGTGAATTCATATGTGCTACGATTCGGTGCTAAACCTAGGTGCTACGACTTCTATGTCAGTGTTGTCCTATGTGCTTGGTACGTGGTGGGTGACTGAACCAGCTACTGGATAGGCCACCTTGTCTTCCTCAATTTCCTACGAGATAAAGTGTGGTACGATGTCTTTGGTCACCCTTGCTAGTCTGGACGGGGTAAGTGCAACCTTTAATTCGTAAATGTCCAGTGTAATGAACCGACTACTTGAGAGGCCATCTTGTAATCCTAAATATTCCATCCTGTATGGGTCCAGGTTAAAAGAGTATAATCTACCACTCATTGGCAAGTCCAGATTGAAAGAGTAAAAAATCCCATTGCCATACGCCAGGTTAACGGAAAAAATGGCCCTAAGTAGGCATAAGCAGGTTTTCCCTAAAAGTCAAAAGGTACGGAGTGTTGAAGTAGTTGGATTCTGCACTTATAAAAGCTGGGGTTGTGTGAGTGCTTGCTGTCTTAATTAAACGCGTATTTGGACGGGTGAAGTTTGTCCCCTCAACAATAAGATCAAGAGTGAACCCCCCTCCCCTAAGTATTAATTCAGCAAGTGTTAGCCTGTGCAATGCTTGTATGGAAGCCCATCCAACAATGCTATTTCTATGTGAACGCCTGTGACTGCTAAAAGTTAAGGTAAGTGAGCCGGTCTGGTTGGTCTATAAAGAAAGGGTTGATGAAAGGTTTTTTGCTTTAGGTAAACTTCATTTATCCTTCCGGATTCAAAAGGTAATATTCAAGGTCTAAGTGCCCAAGCCCTTACAATATAAGTAGTCTAGCTGTATTTCAAAGTTGTTCCCATGACTGACTTGACTGGTGCAATTCAGTCATCCCCACCGACCCAAGCGCGTAAGTAGGATATCATAAATAAAGTAGTTCCAATGATCCCAGGACTGGTGGTTCCTATGCCATTCAACTTCCTGCAATTAAATAACTGGTGCTGTCTGTAGGTCCAACTGGCAGTCATCCATTATCAAGTAGAAATATCAAGGTAATATGAAAGGTTATAAGTTCCTGCCATACCCACTAAGCATTCCTACCTGAATCACTAGAGTGGGTATCACTAAATCTGTTTGTCTATAGGTGGGTAAATCGAACAGGTGGGAGTTTAGTAGAGAACACTTAAGTAAAGGAAAATAGGCTGAAGTTCATAGCGATGTTATGCCCACCCAAGCAAGTCCTTCCAAGATAGAAGGTGAGGCATGGAATGAATCTACTCCTAAATATCGAAGGTGAGGTCCTAATCATATCAATAAAAAGTTTATGAATACAGGTTGGGCGAGAATAGATAATATGAGTAAAATGACAATTTATTGCGACATTTACTTATTTTTACAATTATTCGCCTGATCAAACTTTCTTTATTACCCCTCATAGTCTAATAAAAAAAGCATACCCTCTTAAAAATAGCATTTCAAATGAAATAAGGAAACCATCTATGACCTTCTTAAAACGCGCCCGCATTTTGATTTAATAGCTTCGCATTTCCCTCTCCTTTTAGTTGAGCATCTCTGCCCCTCATATTCACTTCATTTCAAGTTCAAGCCATCAACATTGAAAGGTAAAATTGAGATAAATCACTATTGCTCTTCAGAGATCCTTCCTAAACAATAGATTACCCTATGCCTCTTTTATAATAGCGTTTCAAACTCAATTCAATATATCTATCATTATCTTCAACTGCACTTATAATGCATTTCTCGTCGGGCTATTTCACAAGAGAAAATTTCCTTTCTTGGGGTGGATTAGGAGGGGGAAATGAAGCGGGTCATCAATATGGATAATTCAACATAGAAATTGAGTCAAATTCCGGGGTTATTCTGAGGTTTCTTTCATGAGGGGCAGAGCCGCTCGACCATAAGGGAGAGGGAAATATTAGGGAAACTCCAAAAAGTTGCTTAGGGGAACTTCGGTAGCAGAATGCCAGTGAGTAATTGAATGAAAGCTCGGCTCAAAGATGGATGATTCTTCTATGCCTCCTGTCACCCACAACGTTGTTGTTCCAAATCCTTCCTTGTTGCTCTAGATAGGCATTGTTCTGGGAGTATTCATGATTGATGAAGAATATCTGCCTTCAAGGGTCAGAAGTGGTCCTCGAACATCCAGAAATGGCCTCATCAACCTCATCCTCATCCCTATAACACATGATTTCTTGATGGTGAAATGAAAAAAAAGGTACGAAGTCGCTTGTCCTCATCGAGCAAGGTGTGTAGCTCTTTCCCGACCTTCAATATCAAAATGTTGAAACTGTTCCTCGGTTGTGACCTTGGAAAGTTAGAAGAAAGGGAAATAGAATAGAAATTTGAAGAGCTTAAAGGCTCCACATTCCTGAACCGATGGAGATGCCGGTCAGATGAGCCAAGGTGAGGCTTTAAAACAAAAAACCTTGTTGTGGATGGTTGACCGCTGTTGTGAGAGGATGAGACTTCAATGGACTACTTCCAGATTGAAGATGGAGGCTGAAGACTAACCAGTCACAGTAGATCCTTGTACACGTGTGTTCTCCTATCAAGCTGGCGGCTGTTGCAACTAAGTCACCTATGCAGACTGGTATGCATGGTTGATGTACAATGAGGACTACTTCAGCAGTAGTAGAGACCCAAGACATTGATGCATATTTCTTTGTTCTCTTCGGGACGAAGAAGCATTTTGTTTGTGGGGGAGATGTAGAGGGGGCCACTTTCCCTCCTAAATGTCATCATATTTATATAAGTATATAGTTTAAATGATAAATGTAACTTAACAAATGAGTAGTTGGAGCGCGTACAACTGCTCCAACCTCTCCCATGATGTATAAATATTAATCAAATATGAATACTAAGGTCTACTGGACATCCCTTCCCAATACTTGTCTTTGATGGCTGTGTATGAACGTTTACTGCATGCTTGAATGTGATGTGAAATCCTAGCTTTCAACACCTATCTACGAGGAGGGTTGTAATAATCATCAGTCAGACCACTAGAAGTAGTGTCTTTGATTGCCTTTTGTTTCTTTTTACCCTTCTTTACTAACTCAACATGATTCCTTTTGGAACCTAGGTATCGATATGTTGGGGAGACACTTGACTCATGGTCATTATCATGGTGGGAGATGGGAAGGTTTCCCCCATCTTGCAAACCCCAAATGTACCTTCCTGTCGCAGTTCAATATCTGTAGATAATTGGTCATCTACGACATTATACATCCATTCCTCTAGAAATTTTTGAACAATGGTATCAATTTATTCCTCTGTTAACTGGAATTTAGTTATGAGCCATTGATTTTGGGGGTCTCGTCATAGATGAATGTGCATGTGGTGGGCCCCAGTAGTAAACTTCATGATATTCCGGTAAGCTGCACAATAGAAAATTCAATCTTGGACATCCTATCAATGTGATTACTTAATCCTTTAGTATGAATGTAAAATTCATCATTATTTTTCATTTTTCATTTTTCATGTACGATTATCGTCGAACCAAAAGTTTCGGTATTGGCCCCCATGATAAGGGACATTAACATTCATTCCATGATAATTTCGCGGCTCTCCCCAGGAAAAAAAATAAATTAAAATAAGAAACCACAAATAATTACATGGATTACCTTTCTCCTATGCATCGACAACATCGACCAATAACTCATTGAACATGAATGTCACCCATTTCACCTGAACTCACGTAGTGCATTGTTCGATCACAACAATGGTAATGGTAGTGAACTGATTCAGCCGCATATTTCTTAGCAATTTTATTGACAATACTTTTTTCGCAAACCTTACAACCTTGTCATTAATAGAGGCTATGTCGAAGCACCTCTTTTCCCTTGTGATATTGTACTACTCCTCCATCCTTGTAGAAAAATGCTTCTCTTGGTCCTTTCCAGCAAAGAACAATGTCAGATCGATCCTTGCTTTTGGTAACCCCATAATATTAGTGACTAAATCAACTTCAATATAAATTTTAGTATCCAACTAGATATAACCACCATGGAAACACACCATCAATTATTTAACAAAAGTATTGACTTCAATGATCCGACAAAAGTGGGGCATATGCATCAATGACATAATACTGGGCCTCTCTAACCCACGAGCCCAATCTATTGGTACTAACTCAATTGGTCCACCTTCTCCTATTTGCATAGAGGCCATGTACTGATCACGCTAAAATTATGGGAACTTATTCAAATAATGGTTAGAGAATGACAATTTCTTCAAATTAGACATGATGTCTCTAGTCACGTGAACACCCTTGGGGATAACTGACTTCACCAATGGATACTTGGAATTCTTATTGATCTCTACATGTGGGGCATCATATTTACAAGGAGGAATATACCCCAACAATGATTTATCGAAGCTTGATCCTGAAGCTTCAACATCATGTGAATCATTAGATCTTAGTTTTTGGTTAGTTGCTCGGCCCCTGGTCTGTTTCCTCTTTAGTGGGTTGGTAGGGATCGACATTGAAATGACTTCAGGATTTTGTTCAACGATTAGAATTATAGGAGGGGTTGCAATAGAATATCCTCAAACAATATTATTGCTCGATACATTAATCCCATAGAAGAAAAATTGTAATTTCACAGTGTTCAGCTCTGGCAACTGTTATAGCTATAGCTTGCTCAACACACTTCAACAATTGGACACAATACGTTGGGATGGTGGAAAATTAAGTCCTCTTTGAATTATTCCGTGCACGTGGCTATCCTGTCCAATTGTGTGGTTAGTTAATATGACTCGATCTTGGTAATGATTATGAGGGTGGCAACCAATCCCTTCACACGCTTAGGTCTTTTCGATCATTTATTACAAGGCTTCACTAATGTTACCGCTACGTCTTCCATAAAAGCAGTTAATTATCATGCATTAATTATGGACTTGGCAGATAAGCACACTGCCAAATCCTGCTATGACAGATAGGTCACTTAAATTACTTTGATAGACCCGACTTTGACACCATACAAGTACATCAACTAACTATATACATTACTACGACACAAGACACTTCTACAAAACCATTTTTTTTATAGACTCGGTCGAGGGGAATGCAACTATCCTTATAAGGTTTTATCTTACTTTGATTCACTAACCCTTCTAGGGGTGTCCCATCTAACTTTTACAACTGAACCGCTTCCCCCTTAGTAATAAAATTGACAAGATATGGACCTAACTAGTGTATTCGAAGCTTACCCTGATTCTTTAAAAATTTATATAGTAAAGAATAACTATATCTCCTTGCTTGAATTGCTTGAGATTAATGGGTCGATCATCCCAGGATTTATGTTTCTCTCCTATGATGAAACGATCTTCTTCCAAATTTAATAACTACAACATTATTTCCTTGACTGCAGCAACATCCTCCATCACAGTTATTGTAGTTATCCTTAAGCCTAGAACAATATAATATTTCATGGGCATAACAACCTCATGTCCATAAACTAATATGAATGGGGTCTTCCCTATCAAATTCTTACATGTTGTTCTGTAATCCCATAATATTGCAAGGATTTTGTGATCCTGGTCATCATGGTTCACGTTACATACCTTGGTAAGTGCATTCTCCAAAATCTTATTAAAATCTTCAACAATGCCATTTTCCTGTGGATGATAAGGTGTAGTTTTCTTATGTTGAATATGGAATTGTTCTTCATTTCCTCTATCATATTATTAACAAAGTGAGCACCCTGATCGCTCAATAATACCCTTGGACATCCAAATCTGGTCACCACATTGTCGAACAAGAATCTGGCAACAGTCATTGCAATACAATCTTTCACAGGAGTTGCCTCGTCCCATCAAGTCAGGTAATCTGTCATGGTAATTATGTACCTAGAACCTGTCCTTTTACCGAGTGGGTTGATGGGACCCACAAAGTTAATGACTCACTTATCAAATTCCTACAGGGTCACTTATGGTACCAAATTCATCTCATCTCATCGTGGTGGATTTCCTGTTCTTTGACACAAGTCGCAACCCTTACACTATTTGAATGGTGTCCTACGCTGGATTTGAATGGTTTCCAACCCTTACACAAGTCGCAATCATGCTCCAAGACACAATGACACAAGATTTCATTTGGTCCTATTTTATACAACTACCTATCTATGAGTTGGAAATCTACAGACTTTACAACTATTTGTTTCTTTTGCACTATGTTATACCCATCTGGTGCTCTTCCCATGGTTATAAAGTGTATAATGTCTTCATAGAAATTGTTGACCATTTTAACTGCAAAAACTTGTTCATCCAGAAAGTTATCATCCAAGTTGGTCGTCTCTTCGCATGTCTCCAACTGCGACAGGTGATCAGGTCCAGTATTTAGTCGAGCTGGTTTAACAATAATCTCAAAATTGAATTTTTGGAAGAGACAAAGCCATCGATAGATATCCCCACCCAACACTGGCTTATTAACCAAATATTTCAGAGCAGAATGGTCTATGAACACCTTAAAATGGCCACCCAATAAATAATGTCTGAACTTCTGTAATGAATAGACCATGGTAAGTCCTTCCGTCTCATTTTTCATATAATTTTTCTCTGCACTCGACATTTTTCTACTAGCAAACACAGTTGGATGGTCAATAGACCCTTCACCAAGTTGTTCTAGCATTACACCAAGGGAAACAGATGAGGCATCCACATGAACATGGAATTGTTTTCTCTAGTTAGTAAAAACCAAAATAGGTGTGGAAACCATCTTTTCCTTGAGCACATCAATACTCTTCTAACATTTCTCATTCCACTGGAACTTCGCATATGTCTTCAATAATTTCTCCATTGGATCTATGATTTCAGCATGTCTACGGATAAATTTTAGATAATAGCCCATATGACCCAATTTAGTTCTTAACTGCGTAACTGTCATGGGTGGAGGTAGGTCGACAATGATGTCGATCTTTGTAAGGTTCATCAACATCCATTATTTGCAAACAACATGGCCTAACACAATTCGAAAGGGTGCACAAGATATACACTTTTTCAAGTTTAAATAAATTTTAAATTGTTTGCAACATTCTAACATCATTCGAAGACTCTCAATATGATCCTTAATCAATCCATATACTGTCCAGTTATCGAAATAAACTTCTATAAATTTGTGAATAATTTTTTTAAATGTAGCAACCATGATCCTAGAAAATATAGTATGAGCATTCTTAAGGCCAAAAGGCATTACCGTGTTTTGAAAACAACCCCATTCCATTGTAAAGGTAGTCTTGTTTTGGTCTTATTTTGCAATGTGGATCTGATGGTAACTAGAAAAGCCATTAGTGAAATAAAATACCTCTTATCCACCAACGCTTTCCAATACTTAATCTGTAAAAGGTGTGGGAAAATGATAGTGTAAGCAGGTGTCATTCAACTTTTGCAAGTCGACACAAATGGAATTCCCCTTTTTTATTATCCTAAACAACCAAATGACTAATCCATTCTGATTCTTCCACAGGTTCAATAATTATGGCATCTAGCATCCTATCGAGCTCCACTTTGACCTTTTATGTATACCTCAGATTCAATCGATAAGGCCTCTACTTCATTAGCTTATCATCAGGTTTTAGTGGAATCTTCATCTCACCCAAATCTCTGAAAATTCCCTTCATCTCAGAGAATTTTGTCGGTTTTGGTTGTGGATATTGATCTTCTAGATTCAGAGATGTTATTTTTTAGTCGTGTTTGTACCCTAGTTTTACTGTACACTCATCCCAGTAAGGGGGCGCAGGGGGACATTGTCCCCCCACTGGGGTCCAGGGGCCATTGGGGGTTTAAAGGAAGTACCATAGAAAGAATTTTTTGGGATGTTTGTTGGCCAATAGTTTATGGACACATCATATTGGGTGACCCGTGGTATTTTCCCATGGTAATTCCTCTATAAAAGGAAAGCGTTGTAATATGATTATGTATTGTATTGTATTGTAGCATTGTAAATGTGATCTCTATGATTTTGAGAGAGAGTCCGTGAGAGAGTGAAGAGGCCCACTGTAGGTTGCATCCCTTCATTTTGATGGACATAATAATAATAAAGGACTAGCAATTTATGTGTGGATGTAGCCCATCTTGGGTGAAGAACATTATATTTATGTCTCTCTTGTAATGGGTTTTAATATTTGCATCTTGTTTATTGTTTATTTTTATTGCTCTACGATCCATATTTTTTAACAATTGGTATCATAGGCAAAAGGTCTATTTGGATGGTACACTCGTAGGAAATAAGGGTTCCTGGTTTGAGTGGGAGCAATGGTAGAAAAATGAAATTTTAGGGTCAAGAAATTTAACGTCCAAAAACTACCAGTTATGGAATATGTAAATGGAGGACTAGTGTACTAGAAGGATCTATACCTATTGTTTGACAGAGAAACAAAATAGTTGGCTACTATGAAGGGTGAGGAATGGGAGGTTATTAACAGAAAGGCACTGGGAACAATACGGTTGTGCCTGGTTTTGTCAGTGGATTTCAATATTTTGAAAGAAAAGACAACCGAGGGCATGATAATCGCATTGGCTAAGCTCTATGAAAAAACCCTTGGTTTCCAACAAGGTATTTTTAATGAAGTGTTAATTATATATGAAGGTGTCAGAAGCTGGATCTATTGATGACCATTTAAATGAAATTAATACGATTACTAGTAAGCTAAGTTCTGTAAAAGTGAATTTTGATGATGATGTTAGGGCTCTTCTAATTCCATGCCCATTGAAAAAAAGATGGAATGGCTTGGTCATGGCTATAAGTAACTCTGTCCCTACTTCAAACACTCTTAAGTTTGAAGATGTTGTTGGTGTTATTCTTAGGTGAGACATCAGGTAATGCGTTGACCATGGAGAGAAGGGGAAGAAAAATGGAGAGAGGAAGGAGCCTTGGTAATCACAACAATTCTAGAAATGGAAGATCCAAGTCCATGCTAGGAAATATACGGTGTTGGAACTGTGGTAAGAGAGGACATCTGAAGAAAGACTACAGATCTACAAAGAATAAAGGAGATAAGCAGTAGGAGACTATTCAAGAAGAAAATGTAACAGGTGATGTGTTACAAGATGCTTTAATTCTTGCATTAGATAATACTAGTGATTTCTGTGTATTAGATTCAAGGTATTAATGTCATGCTACACCCCATAGGAAATTATTTCATGATTGTGTTCCATGTGATTTTGGACATGTTTTATTTGGGGATGATGAACTATGTAAAATTGTTGAAATGGGTAAGGTACATATTAAGTTAAATAATGGAAATGAATGGCTACTAAAAAATGCAAGGGATGTTCCTTATATGAAAATAAATATGATATCAATAGGGCAGTTCGGAGACAGCGGTTGTTTATCTACGTTTGGAAAAATGTGGTGGAATATCAATAATGGAGCACGGGTAATAGCAAAAGGAGATAGGATAGGTACGTTGTATTTATGTCCTCATAATGCTGATTATTCTATCTCTGTAGATTCCACAAATATAGGTGCAACATTTTGGCATCATAGGGTTGGACACATGAGTGAGAAGGGGATGCAGATTCTTAACTCAAGGAAATTGCTTCCATATATGAAGCATGTAAGTTTGGAATTCTGTCAGAACTTTTCTTATGGAAAACATAAGAGAGTTAGATTTCTTAGGGTTGGGAAACAAAATAAGAGTGAAAAGTTAGAGCTTGTGCATATAGATGTATGGGGACTGAATCAGGTACAATCTCTTGTGGATCTAGTTATTATGTTACTTTTATTGATGATGCAACTATAAAAACTTCGGTTTATTGCATTAGACATAAATATGACATGTTTTCTACTTTTAAGAAGTGGAAAGCTTTGGTTGAGAATGAGACACGAAAAAAGTTGAAATGTCTCATATATGATAGTGGAGGTGAATACTGCAACATAGAGTTTGATAGTTACTGTTCATATCATGGGTTTCATAGAGAGAAGACAGTCCTAGAGACACCACAGGAAAATGGTGTGTCAGAAAGGATGAATAGGACGATCATGGAGCGTGCAAGGTGTATGAGATTGCATGTAGTGTTTCCCTTATTGTTTTTGGATCATGTTGTAGATACTATTGTTAATTTAATAAACATAGGGCCTTCAAGTGCTTCGGATGGTGGGATTCCAGAGGAGGCATGGAAAACTAAAAAGGTAAACTACTCATTTCTGAGAAATTTTGGTTGTGAAGCATTTGTCCATATTGATAAAGAAAATAGAACAAAGCTTGAGGCTAAATCCAATAAATGCAGCTTTATTGGATACGGGGTTGATGATTTTGACTATCGCTTATGGGATTCTGAAAATAAAAAAATTCATTAGGAGTAGAGATGTCGTATTCAATGAAAAGGTTGTGTACATGGATCAGTTGCAAGGAAAGAAAGAGGGAAAAGAAAACACAAAGTACACAATTCTTGATGAAATCAAAGAAAATGAAGTTCCAAACGTACCAAAAAATCAAGAATAGCAGCAAGTAACTCAAACTCGTGCAAATGTAAGAATATCTACTAGGCTAAGTACACCTCCTGAATGATTCTCTCCTTCACTGTATTATTTATTGATGACTGATTCTGGTGAACCAGAATGTTACGAAGCAACAATGCCGGTGGAAACTAGAAAGAAGTGGGAGAAATGTATGAATGATGAGATGGACTCATTGGTAAAAACCAGACTTGGGATCTGGTTGAGTTTCCTGCTAGTAAAACAAAATTATAGAATAAATGGGTTTACAGTTTAAAGGAAGAATATGGAGGAAAGAAGAGGTACAAGGATAGACTTGTTGTAAAGGGGTTTACACAAAAGAAAGGTATAGGTTTTGATGAAATAATTCCTCCCATTGTTAAAATGACTTCAATTAGAACTATTCTAAGTCTAGTGGTAGTGGAATATTTGCATCTTGAATAGTCATTAGAGGAAATTTCAACTCAAAATGGGGCTCCTAAAAAAATTGATAAAATAATAGTTAAAATAATATTTATTAATTTTGGAGGAAGAAAAGAAAAAAAGTACTTTTTTGTTTGTATTTTTGACATATATCCCTGTGTTTTTACTCAAATTTCAACGGGGAGAGCTCGTTGGATGCAGAATTAAATTCCGCATCCAACGAGTACCCACTTGACATACATTTTTTCAGGTATTTCTTAAGTTTTGGGGTAGCGGGGTCCGTCAAAAGTATGCCGAATGGGTACTCGTTGGATGCGGAATTTGATTCCACATCCAACGAGCTCTCTCGATTGAAATTTGAGTAAAAACACGGGGATACATGTCGAAAATACAAACAAAAAAGTAGTATTTTTTTATGATACCTATCCCCAAATTTATATTAACAAAGTGTTTAAGACCTATATGGTATTTCAAATTTAAAGCAATTTCATTGTCTAACACATGATGACATGGAATTTGAATTAGAGTTAAAAGGCTTGTTTTGAGTTGAAATTTCCTCTAATGTAGCTGTAAAAACAACCTTTCTCCATGGGGATTTGGAGGAAGAAATTTATATGCAGCAGCCACAGGGGTATGAGGTCAAAGGGAAAGAGAATTTCGTATGTAGGTTGAAGAAGATCTTGTATGGCCTGAAGCAAGATCCAAGGAAGTGGTATTTAAAATTTGATAAGTTTATGATAGAATAGAGTTATAGTAGATGCCATTTTTACCACTATGTTTATTTCAAGAGGGTAGATAATGGAATATATATTATCATTTTATTTTGTGTGGATGACATTCTTGTTGCAGGGTCTAGGATGCATGAAATATGAGCCTTATATTTTTGAGTAGGGGAAATATGTCATCCACATAAAATAATATCAGACCTTACAACTACTCCCATGGCCAGTAGAGTGAAATTGAGCATATGGTTGAAGAAATGTTAGAGGCTGGCATAATTAGGCCTAGCAAAGTTCTTACTCTACACCATTGGAAATGGCACACAAGAAGTATGGCTCATAATACATAGATCTTTCTCACCCTTTTAATGTAAATACACTAGTTGCATCCTTCGTGGAAACAATTACATGAAAAAACAAAGATTATTGAAAGTGATATAGATCTTATCTTCACTAGAAAATGTTGTTGTTGGCCCTGGGTAAGTTATGGTTGTTTTTTGTACTAATTTTGAATTTTGGTTGAAGTGTGAACGAGGCTGCAATGGAGTGGTTAATGAAGCGGTCATCCTCGAAGTTTTGGGAATACTTCAAGGAAAAGTAATTGTTTTGATGAATTCCAACTAAAAGGTTTGCTAATTATTTAGATATTTTTTCCACTTAGAGGGTAGTGGGAGAGGAATGTAAATCGGCCAGTAAAGCCTATAAAAATGTAATGGGATGGGATTTGTGAGGTTAGAATGGTTTGTGAAGAAGTAATTGTATTAGTCGAGTATGTACTCGTTTTGGTTGAAATTGAAAAAGAGTTGCATGTATGCAGTTGACCTGTAGGTTGTGTGCATAGATCTGATGTAATGGGGTGTTGGGAATTTAATGTCTACAAGCTATGTTCGTAGACTAAAGCGTTCAAGAGGCAACTCTTTTAATAAATGAGTGCTTTTGTGGTTTTTTCTTGATTGGGTTTCCATGTTAAAATCCTTGTGTTGACTATGTGTGATGTATCTATGTGATATTTATTGTTATTTTGTCATGCATGGATGAATACCTATGAATAATTTTATGAATAGACACAACACTGGTTAAATTAATAATATGAGTATGGGTAATGTTGTTAATAGTTTTTAGTTAACAGTCGCAGTTCTTGATCTATCGTGGTGACTTATGTTGACATCTATTATGATGAAGGACCCCTTCATCACTGCGAAAAATTGGTTCCTATAGCTCCCATAGGTATCTTAGGTGATACTTCATCTACTTTGCAGGTGTTGTTGATAGGGTTAAAATATTGTCGGGTCGATACCTTTGGTCTTTGTTGGTATGTTGTGGTATGAACTTGGGTTAGAGAGAGATTGTACCAACAAATGGTTTTGTTGCCGTGACTAGGATGATTGTGAATGGCACATGTTTTGGAATCCAAAGAAGCCTGAGATCGAGGCATGGTTAGATCAGATGGTGAAGGCGCTTGCTCAAAGTGAAAATCAAAACCCCCAACTGACTCCAAGGAAATGGTTAGGGAGGTACGTTTATTAAGTATTTTTTGGTGAATTCCAATTCTGCTAAACGAGTGGTTATCAAGGTTAACACTCTAGAAGAAAATTTTCCAAGGAGGGGATCCTGATCCCAAGAGCTGGACACCTGAGTTACTCCAACGACTACAGTGTGTCAGCAATAGGATCTCAAGGCTTTTGGCTTATGGGTCGATAACATTTTAGAAGGATACATTACTGATATTGTTGTAGTTATTGTCAAGTCATACAACAAAACCGAATGAAATTTTTTTTGAGGACCATGAGATAGGTACTTAAATTTGTTAAAATTCTGGATTAATATGCTTTTATGTGAAAAGGGGATTTTGAAAAGGATCTCTACCGAGTAAAATGATTGTACACAAAGGGCATGGATATTAGTGACAAGTAGGTCTGGGATGTATGCAAGATGAGTTGAGATGATCCAAGGGGAAATAAGTGAGTCTGAAAAAGAGTATGGTTGCCTAAGGAGTGGGAATAGGTTCTAGTCAAATAACAGGAGAAGGACTATGACTAGGAGAGAAAGTTGCAATGTTACTAGAAAAGAAGACTACAAACGGGGATGAAAACCCGATGACGAGTCCTGCGATGAAGAAGAAGAATACCAACTCATTTCAAAATACAAGGAGGAGGTTCACGAGATGCACTGGACCTGAAGATGCGACATACCCATGACCCCACATGCATCTCCAGTATCAAAAGTAAGACCTAAAAGAGTGTTGAAGTGTTTTCAAGAAAATCAAAGTAATAGTAGTAGTCAAAATAGTGGTAATAGAGTTCTAACTAGTGGTCACACAATTTCAAGTACATCAAGATTCTAGGTACACAAAATTGTTGGGGATGATATAAACATGCCTATATTTAATGGAAATGGGTTGAAAGATCCATAGAAATATTGGTTTTTGTGTGAAGTTGTATGGACCATATGAGAGGTCTTGGATGATGTTATCAAAAGAGCTTAGATGATTATGACCTTCAAGGGTCAGGCACTCGATTGGTATACGAATTTTTCTATTGTTCCTATGGGAACCACCTAGAACACATTGGATACGATTAGAACCAAATTGATAGATGAGTTCAAGAAACCAAAATATGAATTGCAGTGCATTACATAGTTGAAATAAATAAGCAGTCACCAAATGAATTTGCCTGGGACTTCAACTTGAGATTCAATACTTTAATGGCCAAAGTGAACTTCTATATGTCTAACATGAAACCTAAGGAGTGGTTTATACATGCAACATTGCCACACATCCGAGTGTCATTAATGTAGTAGAATATTGTGTCCCAATTTCAGGAACTAGAACTCACTATGGATATGGAGGTTTCACTGGTAGTAGAAACTGGTGTTAGAATGTTACAGATTTAGTCACAATTAGCCAACTTGTCACTACAAATCCAAGATATCAAGAAAGGAAAGGAGGTTTGAGAAGAGATCTACTGTACCAAATGTAGGTTGAAAGGACATCATAAGGATAACTATCCATATTTTCATGACTATATTGCTTCTAGAGCACCGAACCCACTCAACCAATAAGTTATATCGTGGTGTAATGTTTCCCAAACAAGAGGACATCATTCAAAAGAATTCCTATGTCATGAGAAAATAATAAGTACTCCTACAAGTATTTATTGTAAATTTTTTCAATATGTTGGGAACGATGAAAAATAATGTCGAGCATGTCAATTTCTCCAAGAATGCACTGCCGATACTTATCTAATGAAGGGTGGTGAATAAGCTCAAGAAGAGAGAGAAAATACACAATTTAATCAGCCAAGAGGAGGCTATTGGTTCCATGGATGAGGATTATTTGGTCGAGGTCAATGTCAGTTAATATTATACAACTACAGGAAAATAGGGAACTATGTTAAAGATTGTACAAATCCAACATTAACATGTTCTTATTGTAAAGCATTGGACCACACAATTGAAGATTTTACACAGCTCATTGTGAAATGAAAAGAGAAGGAAAATCAAAATCATAATCAACTTCAGAATACAAATTAAAATGTCCAAAAGATAATGTCTAAACCTAGAGAAACGTTTTCGATCGTCGCAATTGTCACCAAGGGAGGAGCTACGGAGGGAGAAGATAAAGGGGGTTCTTTCCAGAACATATATATTCGACTAGTAGCACAACGAAAGGCACCGTTCGATGTACATATGGAGAAAGGGTTATTTTTTGAGGCCCATACATAATTTATGGATCACAATAATGGTGCTTTGACCTTGGGTACTCGTCCAATATTTCATGAAGGTCCAGTCCATGATATGCCACCGAGGCTCGATCGATCCATCCCAGTGAATTCGATAGGAAAAGTAAGTGCTCTAAAAAAAATATTGAAATTTGTTTAGACCTTATTAAAGACAAATATGCTTTAGAGGCATTAACTGCTTTGCTAGAAGAACTTGAAGAATATATCCGACAAGAGAATAATTTCAATCATATACATAGAAGGAGGAAGATTGGTCAAGAAGTGTAAATGAGTTCCCAATTTGGATATTATGATATGGAATTCATCATATTAGATTTGGGTTCAAATGTTAACATTTTAACTAAGAAAACATGGGAGATCATGGGGAAACCCAATTTAGTGTGGTCCCTTGTTCAGTTGTGACTGGAAAATAAGTTAAAGGTTCTACCCATTGGTCATCCCTTGAGAGTCCCTGTTGAAGTGGAAGGACTCATACTTATCTATAATTTGAGGTAATTGAAATTGTCGACAACGCCAATCCATACCTAGCACTGTTAAGCATCGACTGGGCCATTGAACAAGTGAAATACCTATTGAAATATATCCAAATAACTTGGAATCCTTATTAAGGACCCTTTGGAGATATGGGGAAATATGAGCCTTAGATTTTTGAACATCTAATGAGCATAACTGTGCAATTACACCTTCTTGTCCCTTTTTAACAATTTTGTCATACCATTAGAGATGATCACCTTGCTTGGTTTCCTTGTGATATCATACAACTCAAATTATTTTCCTTCCCAGGAAAATTTCCTAAAAATATTATGAAAATTAAAATCCACTGTTCCCAATCATATTAACCATTAAACCCCTAACACTAGTACATATGGCTCAAAAGTTCCATGAAATATTGCCACAAATAAATTAAAATGGAAAATTTCATGGATAAATTGATAAATATTTTGAAAAGAAATTGTTCTGGCCCCGATCATCATCACTACTCCGACGTAAATGAATGTTTTTCTTTATAGGGATGAAAGTTCATCTCTCTTACGACGAAGACACATGTTCATTGCTCTAGATACAAAACTCTAAACACTTGCAAATCAACGGTCATCACAGTAACGGTCATTGACTTTTTCTTATTGTTGATATTTGATCGTTTTGCATTTTTGTTGTAACTACCACGATCATTGATCTATAAATACATGTTCTTGAGACATATTTCATCAAATGTTTTGTTATAGTTGCAACAATTTTTCTGTTGATTGTTCGATCTATGATTTCAAGAGTCCGGTACTGTTTTAACTCATCGAATTTTTTGTCTCCTTTGGTTTCCAGGTTAGTATGTTTTAATTATTTGTCTCCTTTAATGTGTAGGGTCATACATAAAGTGAGTCGACTATTCAGTTTCTCCTCAATACTAACACACCCAATACCAACATGGAAAGAGATGGATGCTTAGGAGGTATTGATTTAAATGTATCATGATAGAGTTTATAATTTTTTTAGGGAAGGTACATGAGAAATGATGGGTTCATCTTAGATTAATGACTGTTTTAGGTAATACGATATATTCTGATTTAAAATAGATAAAATGGTTATATCATCATGAAATTTATTCAATTTCAAAATCTTTGTAAAATTTTAGTTTGCATTGAGGTTGGTGGATAGTGAACTAATATTTTTCCAATGAGTAAATATAATGTCATCAGAATTGGTCTCTTAATCATTGTTTGATTAAAAAAAGATGAAGATGAACTAATTAGGGAAACAACGCCATTGCTTTTGAAATGTTTTATTTGTTTAGTTTCTTTTTTATAGAGGGGTAAACTAGCATGTGGTAATATCCCATGTGAAAAATCGTTTAAGCATTGTGATCCCATGTGCTTGTGAGAAATCATGTTTCATAACTTGGGAGAACATAACCGTTGGGGGGGATTTAAGTTTTATCACTAAATATTGAAAATATAGTGGTTGGTGGTAAGAATAGACCCACATACTAACTTATTCCTTAATAATTTGGAAAGGAGGGGTGTTTGTGATATGTAACATGTCGAAGTAAAGTCAACTTGGATTTACTAATTAGATTTTTCACTTTCCATGTCACGTCTTTTAATTTTCTGTCTCCTTTAATACACACACACACACACTCTCTCTCTCTATCTCTATTTAATTTACTTATACATTGATTGAGGTTTTTTTGTTCTTATAGGATATTAGAATGTCAAAAGAAATATACTTGGGAAGAAAATAATAAGAGGTATGCTGAGTTTAGGGTATCATTGGAGGTGAAGGGCGATGGAAAGTCTTATTTCCCTTTCAATGATTGCAGGGGTTTGCAAATTAGAAGAATTTTAAGAACAAGTGCTGATAAACATTGTAAGGAGAAGGGGCATGTTGAAGGGGGGTTTGAATATTGTCCCTTGGTAAGATGTTATTCACTACATAATATACTTCTTGTAATAGTACTGATCATGTAAATTCACAAAATGTTTTATCATTGTAAATATATGTGTTGTATATTATACATTAATATTATTACATTGTTTTTAATCATAAAGACAATGCCCCCTAAATGTTGACCGCAAGAGAGTTATTTTCCACATAAATATAGTAGAAATAATACTTTACAAGGTGAGGAACATGGATATCGTAATATTGAATATTGAGTTCTTAATGATCCTAAGGATGAAGATGACGTTATTGATACAAATGACGGAGATGAGATAAATAGATTTATCCAAGACACATTTTCTCCATTGGATGAGGACAACCTCCATGATATTCATGATGTTCCTCTACTTGAGAAGTCCTGAGAACCTCTTTATGAAGGCTAAACCGAAAACATTCTATTCGCTATATTTTTTTGGTGAACTTGAAAGTTTTGAATGGTTTATCAAGCACTTGTTTCAAACAAATCCTAAGGTATGTAATGTATTAATTGCATCTTCACATTGTATCAAAATTTCACTTTTTTCCTCTATATTTAGTGTTAATTAATTCATAAATTAGGGATAAGCAATGTTTATGATTTATATTGTTTACATTTCATTTTTTTTGTCAATGTTGTAGACTACTGGGTGAATTTTTATTACCACATCAAATAATTTACCATGCACATGTCGAGAGGTATTCTTGATTATGAAAGAAATTGGAATGGACTATCAAGTTATTAATGCATGTCTTAATAATCATATTATATATTATGGAAAATATGCATCAAAAAACAAATTCCCACAATGTGAAATTAGTAGATATAGAACTGATCAAGTAACAAAAAGGTGCCTCGTAAAGTTATTCATTATATTACCATAATTCCATGTTTCCAATGACTATTCAGGTGCCAAAGTATAGCATAGTTTATGGATTACCACGCAAAGAACATAAGTGAAGATGGTGTTCTTAGAATGCCTACAGATGGTTCTGCATTGAAGAACATCAAATAAAAATAGCCAATTTTTAAAGATGAACCTTGTAATGTTATACTTTCATTGGAAACTGATGCTTTCAATCCATTTGGAGAGATTCGTTCTACTTACTCAGTGTGGCATGTTTTAATCATAAACAATAACCTTCCTCCTTGGATGTTGCTAAAGAGAGAGAACACAATGTTGGTAATGATTATTCCAAGTATTTTTTTGAAAGTAATTATTTCATTTCATTTCTTTGATTCATTTCTGCATGAGAACACCTTTTATATATTGGGACGCATAACTAAATAGCATCGTATGTTGAATAAATTAGGTTAGTACCAAGTTAAAGATATGAATATATATATTGAGCCTCTTATCGAGGAGCTATTGAAGTTGTGGGATGGCATCACTATGTATGCCATCTCTAGACTAATAGGGTAGAAACAATTTCAGTTCCATGGAATACTTGCATGAACAATTCATGACGCTCCCAGGTTAACACATTTTTGTGGTATGTAAATTCTTGTTGCACATTAAATTAATATGTTTTTAAGGTAAATATCATGCATTTTTATTTAAATTAATAATCTTTTGATACTTATATAACATTGATAGATATATCTTCCAAGTATTCAAACAAAGGGAAAATTTGCATGCCCAGTCTGTGGTCCTAGGATAAAATATCATCGTTCAAGAAGTTTAGGAAAGGAGGTGTTTGATGAGTGCAAGCACTTCCTCCCTAAGAACCATGGGTGTCGAACTAACGAGAAAACAAAATTTAATGGTAAATAAGAGAATGGGAAGAAACCACAAAGAATGACACCTCACCTATGGAAGTTGGAACATAATAGACATCGTCATGGTATGCAAATTGTATATGTAGGATATAAATATGTAATATTATGAATTTTATATTTTTATTGAATTTTCTCTACCATGGGAGTCATGAATTATTGTTAATGTGTTTTCATTTATGCTTAATATTGAATGTAGTGAAGGCATGAATGAGATTCCATCAGGAATGAAGAGTTATCCCATACACTTCAGTAGGTTTTGATGACCTCCTGTTTTTGCTTGTCTACCACCCTATTCCTAGTTCAAAGCTATATGAGATCAAGTATATTCGGCTTTATTTTGTTGTGTTTTGTGCTTGAATATGCATTTTTAAGGGTAACATTCCAAGATGCTTTAACGAGTGAATTTTTGACATTTCTTATTATTTTATGTATCATTTTGTTGGGTTTTCATTCATCAATGAAACTTGAGTTTTTAATTAAGTGTTGATCAATTGACAAGCTCTTGTTTCCCATGCAGTGGTTCTTCTGGTTGCTCGATCCGACACTTGTTCCGGCACTCACTGAACATGTATTGATTGGTTCAGATATTTGGGGGATTCACTTGTCCAAAATTACACATGGATTTTATGCTTGGTCGTTTCAATATGGATTATGAGCTATCAGTCATCATTCAAATGCTTTGTTTCCTCGAGAAGTCGTGGCCCTAATCTCAAGCAATCTGGCAATGGCATTCCCGTCATCAATCAGGAACCTGATTTCGGGCTCAATTTCTAAGCAATCGGTTGAGAATTATTCAAAACGGTTGGAAACCCACTTCATAAATGGCCCCATTTACCCCTATACGCGGGCAATTTTCATAATTTCTGAACGAATGTGGAGAAATCCTTTCTGGAACAGACGTGGTTTTTTCGGATTTTAGTGTTGGTCGTTTTCTGGGTAGTTGCACAAATCTCTGAATTTTGGGATGGATCTTGTCCATCTATCCATGTATAAATAAATCCTGAGAAGGATGAGACAGGGAGAAGACACTGTAAAACTCTAGTTTTTATTAATTGATCAACAGCTGCGTTTATCTTCTTAAGGTTTTAATTTCAGACTTGTAGGTGTTGAAGGCAAAGCCCACCTTCAACTCTGATCATTTGTGTATATCGTTGTTTTTACTGTTGTAAGTAAATTCGCACTGTATATTTTGATGATGTTTTCATGGATGTATTCTAATGGTTTTTAATAATGTGTAATTCAGGAATGAAATTTATGCTTACAGTAAACTAGTCAATAAAATATGTGTGATGAGCTTGATTGCATTCAGTTTTGGCCTGTAGGTTCGATTTGGTAAAGTAATGAGAGTTGGATTTAGATTTCCAGGTTTCTTTTACTTCTAGGAGTGATACTGATTATTGAATAGTTAAAGTGCTTACCCAGAATTCTTGTAGGTCACAGAATTTATAAGGTTGTGAAGTGTTTCAAAGGGTTGTATTGCTTTAAAGAATTTGAAAGAACTTGCAGTATTTACTAATTCATAGAGGTTTTAGAGATTTTAGCTTATAGAGTTTATAGGATTTTCCAGATAGCATTTCGAATTGGCTATATAGGGATTAGAGTTATATTTTTGTTTATTTCATGATCTTGAACGAAATTAAAAAGAAGAATCACAGTTCATTAAGTATTTGACAGCGTTGTTTCCCATGGCTTGAAGACAAGTCTCGTAGGATAGGAAAATGAGAGTGAAGGGTGTGTTGCCTGAATAGTTCCAATATATTTTGTGAGCATAGAACATAGGTAGAGTGTATTTGTTGTTAGCAGAAAGATAGATTTCATTCTAGTTATTGTTTGTGAATGATAAGTGTTCGTATGAATTAGGGTTAAGAAGAGACATCATAAGATTCTTTATGGGTGATGATTGCAGGCTTAGATGCAATGTTAAAAGGTATAAGACCATTAAGATTGATCCAGAGTATTCATTTTGTAGGCAGGTTTGAAAGTAGGGTTTCCTATTTACTTGCTTGGTTGCTTGTCTTTAAAAAAAAGATCAATAATTAGCATAATTTGAGATTTCTGTAGATTACATTGGATTTGACAAATTTGTAGACTGAAAAACAGGGCTCAGCAAGCTGATTTCCTTTCCTTGGGTTAGGCTCAACAACTTTTGGTATTGATTGTTCAATAGAGTAGTAGTTCCATAGATTACATTCTGTTTCTTTATCTATGAGCAAATCAAAATTACCCTAGGCATGAGCTTGAAACCATTTTGCCTGCACATATAGTGTATTGACTCAAAGTTTACGTGTCCTGGTTGACAATTAAATCGAAGGTAAATTAATTAGTGATAATTTTACCCAACATTTTGGCGCCGTTGCCGGGGAGTTGCTCCAAGGTAAGCTGGTATTTTACTCTTTTTCTACGAATTTGTTGGCTGTGAAGTTTAGGTAGATAGGGGTAGATAGGTTTTCTTTACATTACACAACAAGGTGGAGGGGATACGATAAGATGCAAAGACGAATTCACTATGGGATTCCCATGGTGTAACAACATGACGCATCCACTTTAGTGGGTTGACCCAAATCCTTGTTGTTTCCTTCTCGTAAGTGTGTTTTCTTTTTCACATGTTTGATTTATTTTGCTGCAAAAGTGTGTTTACCTTTCCTATAAGGCGTGTTTGCTTTCTTGCAATTTAATTTCATGCAAGTGTGTTTTCTTTTTTGTGAGTTTGGGTGTGTTTACTTTCCACAATTTGATTTCAAGAGTGTTTTATTTTATGCAAGAGCGGCGTGTGTTTGATTGGCGTAAATATGTTTTTACTGGTAGATAGTCTTGATTAGAATCATTTAAAACACATATAAACCAAATAAAAAAAAAACTTGGGTGCTGTAAGAGCCCCAGACACTGATCCTTGTGCGAGACATGAACAAAACAACCGACATAAATGGATTCAGAAGTAACCATCAATTTGGGAAAACTTTCTCAAGTCCTAGCTGCAGTTGGGAATTCTTCTTATCAGGTAGAACACATCCTGACAGCAGTTAAGAGTTTATCTACCTCTCCTGACATAACAAATGAACCAAAGTCCCAAGAGCCACAAAAAAATATTCCTTGCCAAATTGCAGAGGAAATTGACAACTTGGGGATTACATCCGATGGAAAGCAGCCTAAAATTGAGGAGGTATTAGCAGATCCTCTATGTACTTCCGAAATCAATCAATCAGAAGAAGGGGATCTACAAGATATGATGAAGGAAGGTGAGTACCAGGACTACTTTGAAAATTGTTTCCAAGAGGTAACCAGACTACAACACCATTTCCTCCTTCAACACCTTTTGTTGCAGAAGCAAGTAAGATGGTTGGTTCTCCATATCCAGGTAATCATTGCAACAGCTTTTTCATATGTGGATAAAGGTATATTTTTAATCTTACTTGGCACTTCGTTACATTGGAAGAATTCATATACTTGAATAGAAATGTTTTCTTTCTTCTTAGGTAGAATAGGAAAATATGTATATAAATAAAAAATTTGCATGTTTAGTTTAGAAATTAATGCAGATTTGATTGTTTTTCTTTCTTTTCAATAAAATGATAAGATCTTTAACCAGAATTTATACCTTCTCTCCAATCCATACTTTCAGAAAATTTATTATAACAGCAGCTCATAGCCTGTAAAAAGGAAAAATGCTACAGGGTAATATGAAATTGTGACTGTTTTTAATAATGGTTCTATAAACATAAGACCAATTGATGATGAACAGGTTGCATTTGTGGTAATGGACACCAGTTAAAGGTATATCATAAACCTCTTTCTAAGCAAGAATTCATTCGAAATATGAGTCAGCAATCTGAACTAGAGCTGGTACTCTCTTTGGGTAGGTTCAGGGTATTTTGTTAAACGAAAACAAAAAGGGAAGTCTTTCTGTTACTGTTCCTACTTCAGCCCATTGATTCCA